>OX381711.1:74649297-74906797 GCA_947462335.1 Harmothoe impar
CACCTGTCACCCCTTCATATTGACATATTGACCAGATGAGCTTCAAGTTTCATGACGCTCATAAATTATGTCTCGTATGTATTTGACGTAGGATCTATTTTCTTTTTATCAAAGTGTTTTTAGTGTGTTAAATTAAGGCTTCACCCAGCTAAGGCACATTGCTCTCCTGTCACCAGGACCCCTTTCCTTAATAAACAAACTAAAGGATTTAATAGATGTAGATGAAAATGCAAAGGCTAACCAGATTTCTGCATGTTACATCAATGAATTCTCTCTCATATGTATTTGATGTGAGATCCCATATATTGTCAATGAATGAATGCAGCAGCTCTCTGTCCTCAGCTGCAGCCCCTTCCCAGTGGGCACAAAACATTGAATCAACACTGAAAACTGGTTGACAATGTTGACTCGATGTTGCTTCAACGTTGATTCAACACTGAATTGAAATTTGTGCCTACTGAGTTATGCCAAGACACACGTCTCTGGTAACATGGTCAGAAGATGTGCACAATGTCACATACAAGCTCTAAGGTCTCCCAAAACTCTCCTGCAAAAAAAAACTTCAGGGTATTTTATATGAAATTGGAGAAGGGGATAGGTTTGTAGTTTACATACCAAAGGCGGCCCTCTCAAGCAATAACGGTAGTTTAAACATCAACCCAGGTAACAAGTTGAAGTTGACTCAATGCTCTTTCAGCATCATTTAAAGAGTGAAAAAAAAACTTCTTTTTATTGATGTAGCATGATCTCCATTTCGTGGACTCAACTCAACATTGAGCTATGGGTGAACCAACGTTGAGTTGATACACAGATTCTACTGCAAAATGATTCCATGTAGTACTAGTGCTTTTTTTTAAACTTTCTTCTTTATGTTTTCCGTACATTTCTGCACATGTTCACTACATAGATTCTTTATAGAAAAGTTTTACTCCATCATAAGTGAGCAGTGTCATAGGCGGATGACAGTTTCTATTCATCTCATAAAGCTACAAAATGGATGTTCACCATACCGCACATCCCAATAAACACATCATAATTTGACCAACATATTTAGCCTAGATATATTTGAACACTAATTGTTGTCAATTATATTGATAAAAATTTCACATAGTATCATTATTATAGCTTATCTTAGACAGGTACTGATGTGCAGCTAACGGTTTCTTTCCATTACATACCGAACTACCACCTGGTGAGATGGACTGGAGTTACAAAAAAAACCGTTAAACCAACGTTGAGCCAATTGGTTAATTCAATGTTGAGTCCACAGAATAACGTTGAGCAATGTTCAGTATGAGTTACCTGAAAAATATTAGTTTGCAAACTGTCTGTTAACATTGAACCAACGTTTCTCAAATAGCGTTTCCACAAAAACATTAGGTCAACGTTAGAATAATCCAAATTAAAAATGTTAGTCCAAATAACCAAAAGTGAACACCAATCAACGTTACACAAACGTTTCTTGTTTCCTGGGAAGGCATTGAATGAGCGCTGGTCTTGAATAAGTGCCGGGGCAGCGTGGTATTGAAAAGGAGTTGATGCACAAAATGGTGGTCTTGAATAGCCGCTAGTCTTGTTTTAGCACTTGTGGTAAACACTACTTACAATGAATAAGCGCCAGGGCACTTACACAGGCAATTACAGTTCCTACCAAAGGTTGAGAGGTTTGCTTGCTTTTGGTGATGAAATGGAATAGGAACTAGGAGCTGTACCATAATACCCTTTTGGAACTCCTCTGTTTATATATTTGGACCTGTGCTTTACTCTAAAAATACTAACATAAGTGTACAAAGTCAGGTTCATGATCGTAAAGGTATCCCCCAAGATCATGCACACTCCCACATATGAGATTTGCTGTAGATTGCGATCTTAGACAATTCCTCATTCACCCTATTGTAAACTTAGGTATAGCATTCAGTACAGTGGCAGACATGCTCTAAATGGTTCACAAGGTTAGGTAAGTGTACAAAACCACGGACACACTTCTCACAGCTTGAGAATGAGCCCATTTGAGAGCTTTCATTCCAACACAGGCTTGATGTTTTGTGTGTTTTCATATGGTCGATAAGATCAGGAAGGTGGCCAAAGCCTCGCACACATATTGGGCAGTGGGCTATCTCAGTAATTGAATATGTGAGAGCCTTACACTCTGGTGACGGAGTGAACCTACCTCCTACCAGAGAGAGTGTTCCCGAATTGCCTGGGGCATTTTCACAATTAGTGGTGTTATCTAACTTAGCACTGGCAATAGACAGTTGATGTTCTCTATGTTTGCATACTTTGGCTTGTTGTAATGTGTGAGTTAGCATGTGTTGTTTAAGGTCATGTGGCTGGCTGTATCCTTTACTGCAGTATTTACACACATAATTTGGAGTATCCGTATGTATTACCATGTGCTTTTTGAGGGTATATAACCAAGTAAATCCTTTACCACAGTGTGGACATACATGGGGTTTCTCTCCTGTATGGGTCCTCATGTGTGTCTTTAGGTTATTGAGCTGACTGAATCTTTTACCACAGTCTGAACACACATAGGGTTTTTCTCCTGTGTGGGTCCTCATGTGTGACTTTAGGTTATCTGGCTGACTGAATCCTTTACCACAGTGTGAACACAAATAGGGTTTCTCTCCTGTGTGGGTCCTCATGTGTGACTTAAGAGTATTTGGGTGACTGAACCCTTTACCACAGTCTGAACACACATAGGGTTTCTCTCCTGTGTGTGTCCTCATGTGTGTCTTTAAGTTAATAAGGCGACTGAACCCTTTACCACAGTCTAAACACACAAAGGGTTTTTCTCCTGTGTGGGTCCTCATGTGTGCCTTTAGGTGATCTGGCTGACTGAATTGTTTCCCACAATCTAAACACTCATGGGGATTCTCTCCAGTGTGAGTCCTCATGTGTGACTTTAGGCTTTTCTGGTGACCAAACCCTTTACCACAATCTGAGCAGGTATAAGGTTTCTCTCCTGTGTGGGTCTTCATGTGTGACTTAAGGCCATTAAGGAGACTGAATCCTTTACCACAGTCAGAGCATATATGAGGTTTCTCTCCTGTGTGGATCTTCATGTGTCTCTTTAAGTTACTTAGCATACTGAATCCTTTACCACAGTCTGAACACACATGAGGTTTCTCTCCTGTGTGGGTCATCATGTGTATCTTTAGGGGACTTATCTGAGCGAACCCTTTACCACAGTCAGAGCATATATGAGGTTTCTCTCCTGTGTGGGTCTTCATGTGTCTCTTTAGGTTACTTAGCAGACTGAATCCTTTACCACAGGCTGAGCACACATGAGGTTTCTCCCCTGTGTGTGTCCTCATGTGTGTCTTTAGGTCCACCAGGCAAACGAATCCTTTACCACAGTCTCCACACAAATGGGGTGTGTCTCCTGTGTGAGTAAACATGTGTCTCTTCAGTTCATTACGGTGAGCGAATCGTTTACCACAGTCTGAACACACATGGGGTTTCTCCCCTGTGTGGGTCAGCATGTGGCTGCTAAGGTTACCTTGCTGAATAAATCTTTTACCACAGTGTGAACACACATGAGGTTTTTCTCCCGTGTGCGTCCTCATATGTGTCCTAAGATTGCTCAGAATACCGAATCCTTTACCACAGACTGAACACACATGGGGCTTCTCTCCTGTGTGGGTTATCATGTGTGTCCTTAGATGAACTAGCTGACTGCATCTTTTTCCACAGTCTGAGCACACATAAGGTTTGTCTCCGGTGTGGGTCCTCATGTGTTTCTGTAGGTTAGCGAGCTGGCTGAAGCCTTTACCACAGTGTGAACACACATGAGGTTTCTCCCCTGTGTGGGTCTCCATGTGCTCCCTCATGGTGGACAGGATTTACCACAGTCTGGACATGTATGTGGTTTCTCTCTTTTGTGGGTCATCATGTGTCTCTTTAGATAACTTTTCATATCAAATCCTTGACCACAGTTTGAACATAAATACAACTTTTGTTCGTTATGTACCAGCTTGCGATTCCTATGTTTTTTCCACACATGCGGTTACATAGTATGTCCTTCTCCAGTCTGGACATGTGGTTCCTTCCACAGGAGCCCGGTTGTGTACTTGAGTTGAAGAGCACCTCGTGTCACTTGAAGGCCTGGTAGCTATACATTTGGGAAGTCAGTGAAGTGATAACGGAGATCCTGAGCTGAAAGGGAAGAAAGGAAAGGGAGAAGGTTCAATTTTATGTTGTCATTGGATTTCAACTAATGTATGGATAATGCCGGGATTTAATGCATTTTAAGGGGGACAGGCAGGATGCTTGAGTTAGGGAGTTACATAGGTCGCACAGACATGTACACACAGGGCAGCACTGCGTGAGTAGGCTGTGTGTGGCACATAGGGCTTCAATAGGAGCAGTATGTACCACCTCAGTCAATGTGATGTCAGGAAGAGAATATGTATTCCACAGTAAAACAAACAGCGCAGGATTATTCTAAAGATATTGGGGCATATCCAACTGAATGAACACTTTTGATATTACCAATTTTTAAATATATTTAGCAAAAAAACATATGTCAAAGGCGCTCAAGACATGGAAATATTAAGTTGAACATAACTGTTTTTACCTATGCTATTAAGTAATGGAATCCATCTGATAACTTTTCAAAATTTATTGATGCCTGTTCCTGAGGTTAAGCTTAGTCATGGTCACATTTACACTATCAATCTCTTAAAGAACAGACATCTGCACTATGTACACAGAAAAACACTGACCCATATAATATCTCAGTGAAATAAGTAAATGCCTAGTCCATTTACACACTGATTATATATTGGAATTTTTATTTTATGTATTTTCAACTCCCAGTGTATATAGCTGCATACATGAGTGGTTACTCACCACACTGCAGGCCCCACTGTATAAGTGTAGATGCCTCCAGCCTAATAGCCTAATACAGACCAGCAGGGGTAATACTATAGGAACATTCTCAACTTCCAATGGCTCTTACACATCGCTGCATAAAGATATTATTATTTTGTTTCTTACTTTGAATTACTACATGTCTTCTCTATCAAGTCTGCTATTTACATTTTAGCTGAGACAATAAATTAAATTCAGATGGAACACCCTACTTGAGTATGTGTATTTTAGTTGAACATTACACTGTAAAAATACAGAGAATCAGTTTCAAAATCGATCTTTTCATAAACTGTGAAGCTCAAATTAAATATTTGTCAACAAGGTGCTGACTTAGGATACTTTAGTGGAGGCTCTTACTTTAAACGCATCTAAAGATGTTTAAATGACATTAATCTCAGCTTTAATCTTGAAGAATTTGGCACATTTTATAAAACAAATTCCCTTTCTTTATCAGTGGGAACAAGTAAGAATAGTGAAAGCAGCCATCTTGTGGTTATAAGAATCATACATATTTAATTGCCATCGGAGTAGCTTTGTAACAATCGTAGAGTACCTTTTGCTCATGAATTGTACTTACATAATCATAATTATTGCTGTGAAGCCTATGGCCTAATATTTACATGCTTTGAATTAGGTTGATACTATGAAATAAGCCAATGAATCAAGAAATAATGATGACATTCATTAAAATACAATAAATAGCACAGGATCATTATTTATAATAATGATGAATCACCATGAAATAACAACCTGGAAAGCTCCGTATAATTTATGGGGATTAAAAGAATACAGTCCCCGTAACATTAAAAAGATTGTGAAAATCTGGCATGCATTGATGTCATTGAATCACTGTAACTTTAAGGGTCATTTCTAGGAGTGTATCAGATCCGTAAATGTCATATATTGGTATGGTCTTATCTGATACCTTTTTAAAACATCTTGACTTCTTGGCATTCTAACATATGTGGAATGTGAATAGAATATTGGCTCATCCTGACAGAAAACCACTGACCACCGGCTGATGTATAATCAATACCGGCCATCCTAAAAGGGCAGTTTTGTAGAATGAGAAAACGGTTTCTGCACTCTAAGAACAGTGTGTTGTGGGAACGTGCTTTAAGAGTAACACACATAAATTTGCAACACACTTTGAGATTTTACACACTTTTGAATTGTAACACACTTTTTGTCAACTCACTTACCTGCTTACACACTTGAGGTCATAGAGGTGTGTATCATATACAAAAGGGGGCAGCAGCAGTAAAGGTCTATCATGTACCTATGCTACATTCTTACAGCCATATAGTAGCTGTCGCAGTGGCTCAGTGGACTAGTCTTTGGACTGAGAACTTGAAGATCCCCGGCTCGATTCCCTATGGGGCTGACCGTCAAATGGAAATGTTTATTTTCTAAGAAGGACCATAATATTTTAGCCCCCCCCCCCCTCAGGAAGTGTCAAATTTCTCTTCCCCTCAGGAGGGGTTGAACTGTTTTACAACCCCCTCCCCAACCAATCCCCTCTACTACAATGAAAGATATGACACCTATTTACTTTGCAATGAGATACATACAAAAACTGTATTAATTGAATCTCATTGAATGAGCAAACTCACTCGATCCATATTGGAAATAGATGGGAAGTTTATTCTCTTCAACTATACACACATGCTCTTTGCATGAACCAAATAACCATCCAATATAAGACCTCATTAGAGGTTCTGCAAGGCTGTAAAAGCATGGCTTATTAATAGCTGATTAACTATTCTCTTTATAATAGATATAAAGCCCTGCAGATTATTAGTCAGTGCATTGGCATCCCTCAATAATGGTCTTTGTATTGTCTAAGAACCACTTCCTGTCATAACATATCAATACCCAAGGGTAAGTTACATAGCTTACTGGTAACTGGTAAGAAGTTGTGTGAGCTTTGAAAATACTTTGTGTCTCCTCACTGTTGTGTGTTCTGGTACCTATTTGAGTGGGGAATACACCATTATTGTACAAGGAGATTTGGTGGCCTACTGAGCAAGTGGCTGGACAAGTGTGTGAGAGGTCCTGGGTTCGATCCCCAGAGAAGACCTGGCACCAAATCTTCCCAAGTGAAACAAGTTGTCCTGACAGGAGTCGCGTCTGTAAGTGTCGGTAGACAGACTGCGGTGAACCTTTGGTGTCCTGGTCTCCCATGAGACTTGCACCGATCCGCTTCAACCCGTAGAAGCATAATACACTTGCGACTGGTAAAGATATAGCAGATATCAGTGTTGACGAAGGTGGTCCTAGCCGGGAGGGGAAAAGGCTACAATGGACCACTGGAGACTCTGAGAAAAGGTTGTGAGAGCAGCCATCCCACGCTATCTGACAGTGGTACGGTCATGGCACATTGCGCCACAGTCACCAGTTGGTTATCAGGTGTGTCAGTTTCGCCAGGGTCATGAGCTAGGATGTGTTCAAAGTGGTTGACTATGATTTGTTCACTGTCAAAACAAAGTCAGTTTTGATACAATACTTCTGTAACGGGTTGACTATAAAGTCTAACTGTTATTATTGTATATCTATTGTATGTTGTATGATGTAAGACAACACGGTTCTATTGTGTTTAATAACTGTTTTATTCATCTAACTAGTGTCGTCGGGTCGTTACATACACCGACTCCTCTAGTTCGGTTATCTATACGGTAGTGTACCGGTACCACCTTCGGTTACCGTCGGTAGTTGTTACATAAGCATTTTACATAACTAAACCTAACAGGTGGCGCTGCTAGTACGGTCACGTGGCTATGCAGCGCTGTATATAAGACGGCTACTTCTCCATTGGAAGTCAGTCAGGTTTGGGACTGTCGTGACATGACCACCCTGTGCTCACGGGCTTAACTCTATGCTATAGGGTTGCCCCACTGTATTATATATCTGTTCTGATCTTGTATATCCGCTGGTTATACTTGTACTATAATACCCAAGAGTTACCTTTACAATAAAGTCGCCGTATATTAAAGTCTAATTTACCTTGTCTGGTTTTTGTACTCAAGTGTTACATACGTAGTAAGAGACCAACTACATTGGTGCCGTGACCACTTGATCGAACCGACCATTGATAGGGTATTAAATAGACTTACAGTATATGGATTACCTATACGATTTTGTCAGCTCGTTCAGCGGCAGGACTAAAACCCCTGCTGAGGAACGTGAAGAAGCCGTACAGAATGTACGCTTCTTCACAGGCAAATCCAATAGGGGGGAGAGCCGGGCAGCCTTGGAGGTGCCCGGTGACGACCTCTCCCAAGAAGCAATAGGTGATCCTATTGTGGAAGCCTTTACCAGAGGAGAGGATGGGGAGCAATCTCCAATCCCGGGACCCTTTGATATAAGCTCCAGGAGATCGTTGGACTCCCTTTCCACGAATCTTTTCTGTCCTGAGGGTCAGAAAATACCGGGTAGAGAGCCTAAAACTCTCGGCCCAGCTGCCTTCGGTTCTACACCGACGGTAGCAGATCCTTCATTGGATCCAGACACGTCGGTTTTCACTGATGGTGCCACTCCTACACCGAACGGTATGGGGGGTGGCGGGCTATCAAAGAAGACTAATGTGGCAACAGAAGCTCCTGGTAAGGGGTATCCGCCAGCAGTAGATGAGCCATCCAGTTTACCACTGGATGGGGACCTACTAGCTGCCATGGGTATCCCCACCAGGAAAACTGAGTTGCATGAGCTCGCGGAAGCCCGGAAGGAACTTGCTTCCATCAATCAAACTAGGAAGTTATTCCTAAGGGAGGTTGATGAGAAGAAAAAGTTCCTGCTGGAACTCCAGAACGAGATGGCTTCCCACAAGGTGGAGGTTGACAAACTTTTGCACCAGAGGGTGTCTGGCGAATGTGAGGTTGCAAGCTTAACTTCCTTGGGAAAGGATTTGAGCACGCAGCTCCACTTAGCCAGACAAGACCTCGCAAGCTTAAGGCAAGTCAATCAGGACCTGAAGACGAAGTCGGAGCAAGTACCACCACCTACCACGGTGGTACCTCCAGTCATACCCGTACCCAGTGTGTACACGACAGTGACACCTTCAAGTGTCCCGCCGCTAGTACACACCACGGTAACAGGTATGACACCTCAGATGGGGGCTAGCTATCTACAGACTCCGGTCTGTGGTGGCGCCTTTGGAGGCACGGCAACACCTCCAGGGTACACCCACCCATCTACTGGTTCAACGATGTTGAACCAACAGCAGACCATGGTCTCAGTTCCAGTACCGAAACCCAGAGCTAGACAGGGCTTAACTCCTGTCCAGCGGGCTAAGTACGACCGGAACCCGGCTATTGAGAAGCTGGGGACAGACATCGTCCCGCGGGACATCGATGAACTGGATGAACGGTATGCTCCTTTCAACTTTGGGGAGATCAAACATCCTGATGCAGCCCGTCAAAAGGCCATCGATATTCCGCCTTTCACAGGGTCGCCACCCTGGAGAAAGTACAAAGTTCGGTTCAAGGCTATTGTAGAGAGCAATCGCTGGAACAATCAGCAAGCGCTGGTTGCTCTGAAGCAGACACTCTGCAACGGGCCAGGTGAACCAGCCCTTTTGGCGTTCGAGAGAGTGAAGATCAAGACATTGAGCTCACTTGAAGAGACAGCTGAATGGGCGATTGGGAAGATTGGTGAGCATGACCCAAGGACTCAGCTGCTCAAACGTGTCCAACGCAAGGACGAGCATCTGAGATCCTACGGATTTGCTCTACAAGAACTGATATCCGAGTGTTATCAGGGATGTAGACCTGACACCCCCACTGTCATCCAGGAGTTAACCTCCAGGTTTGTCAATGGAGTCAGAGACACCAATCTCCAGGCATATCTGCGGGAGAAATGGCAGCCGGACTTATCTCTAGCTGACCTTTTTGACCATGCAGATGTGTATGACACCAAACAGGCTGTTTTTCCTAGTGGAGGAGTGTCGGCAGCTCCATCTGTAGCCCCGAAAGGAGCTCAGGTGGTAGAGGCCGCCACAAAACCACCTAAGAAAAAACAGCCCGCCTCCGAGGAGGTGGCGGCAGTAATGCCTGACAGGGACATGGAAAAGATGATTGAGGGTTTGTTGTGGAAGCACTTAGAAAAGAGCTCTGCGTCCACTTCTGATTCTGGATCTGGAAAGAGAAGGAAAAAGAAGAAAAAGGACACGAAACCTCAGCCATGTAGACGCTGTCAAAAGATGGGTCATTGGGCTAGCGAATGCAAAGCCCCTGCACCCGTCGCTGCTAAAACCGAAAAGGAGACGGAAAACTGAATGGGGCCCATCCTCTTGGCAAGGATGGCGCCCCCACAGTTAGCCATGCCTGTAAGGGATTAGTAGACGGTGTTAACTCTTCCATGAACCAAGGCCGCGCAGAGGCAGAAGGGTCTGTACAACCTGTAAGCGTCTGGCAAGGCGGGGCTGGCAAGGACGAACGGAATCCGGAGGATTCTGTAGTCGCTGGCTTAGAGGAGTCTTGGTTAGAATCAATTGCCCAGAGCAGTGTGATTCAAGACTCCCCGAGCGACCCGTGTTGGGATTATCTCCTGACAAAAGGGGTTGCTATGGATGGAGGGGGAAGCCCGATGCTAACCTCTGAGTGTGTCCCTTTACGGGGACAGCGTTGGTACCTGAGTCTGGTTATTTCCGGGACGCGTGGTGAATTTTTGGTCGACACGGGTGCATCTCACACCTTGGTCGATCGTAAATTCATGGCCCGTCTTTGCAACCAGCCCGAAGCTCCACTACTGGGAGTAAAGGCTCGGACTGCTACGGGAGATAGTATGCAGACTTATGGCAGAACTGTAAAACCTATGTTGGTCGATGGCAAGACATACTGGATATGTCCAACCATCACCGACATCACTGATGATGGCATACTGGGGATGGACTTTGCTGCTCTTTACGGGGTAACAATGAACACCGCAACAGGCCGACTTCAGATTAAACATCCTTATAAACAATCTGTACAGTGCGTTTTAAGGAATGGTTCTTCTGTGGCGTCAGTGGCACAAGACACAAAGTTGGCAGCAGGACATGTATCCGATGTCCTAGTCAGCTGCGTGGGAGTGCAGGCCAAACGGCCGGGAAGGTTTGAACCAGAAGATCAAAAGCTCTCTGAGTTAGGTCTTGCTGGCTATCATACTTACCTGGCCAACGCTCGTTGGGGGGTGATACCGATTTGTAACTCGAGTAGTAGAGAAATCACTCTACGAAAGGGGACGCCTATTGGTAACACCACGCGAGCATATGGGGTAGACTCACTAACTACGGACTTTGTGGAAGTAGGTGTGGTGGCGGGAGACTCTTCCCACGAAGAGGCTCTAGCTAAATCCAACCTACCGAAACATTTAAGGTCCCTGTTGTGTGAGTCACACCTCACAACCCTAGAGAGCGAAATGGTGGCAAATGAGCTGTCGGAGTTATCTGACGCCTTTGCGCAACCAGGAGATCCTCTAGGGCGTACCAATACGGTACAACACCGGGTTGACACTGGGGACGCGCTTCCCAGTAGAATCCCCTACCGTCGGTTACCCATGGCTAAAAAAAGTGCTATGGAGGCTGAGGTAGAAAAGATGTTGGATGAAGATGTGATTCAACCTAGTGAGAGTCCATGGTCAAGTCCTGTGGTGATGGTCACCAAGAAGGATGGTTCCTGTCGATTTTGCATCGACTATAGGAAGTTGAACGGACTCACTAGGAAGAATGCATATCCTCTACCTCGGATAGATGAATGTGTGGAATCTCTGGGTGGGGCGAAATGGTTCTGTACACTAGATTTACAATCTGGTTATTGGCAGATCGGCATGGACCCCCGGGACCGAGAAAAAACCGCATTTTCTACCCATATGGGACTATTTGAGTTCAACGTCATGCCATTTGGGCTATGCAATGCCCCGGCAACCTTCGAGGCAATGATGGAAACCATGTTACGGGGTTTACTTTGGAAGAAGTGCCTAGTATACTTGGACGACATCATCGTCTTCGGTGGTTCTGTGGAGGAAACTCTACAGAACCTCCAAGCTGTGCTGAAACGCATCTTATCATATGGTCTGAAATTGAAACCTTCAAAGTGCAAGCTTTTTAGGAAATCAGTTGAATACCTAGGTAGAATTGTTTCTGAACATGGCATCATGGCTGATCCGCATAAGATCGAAGTGGTACAGAACTGGCCTCGTCCGATGGACACGAAGGAGATACGCTCTTTCATCGGGTTTTGTTCATACTACAGAGATTTTATACCTGGATTCTCGAGAGTCGCAGCTCCCTTACAAGAGCTGATGATTGGAGAGAAGAAGGCTAAGGCTAAGATAGTCTGGTCTCCAGCCGCAGAACAGTCTTTCAGTGAGTTAAAGAGACTCTTCTTAGAAACACCTGTTTTGCACTACCCTGCACCTGTTGGTAAGTTCATCTTGGACACTGATGCTTCTAATACAAGTATTGGTGCTGCCTTGTCGCAGATCCAGGATGGGCGAGAAGTGCCGCTGGCATTTTCGTCCAACAGTCTAAGCAAAACACAACGTAACTACTGCACAACCAAGCGTGAACTCTTGGCAGTGGTGGTTTACACAAAAAAGTACAGACATTTCCTATATGGTGGGAATTATCTCGTACGGACGGATCATTCATCTCTGCAGTGGCTCCTTAACTTCAAGGACGCTGAGGGGATGATGGGTAGATGGTTGAACCACCTCTCTGAGTTTGGCATGACGAATGAGCATATCATACACAGGAGTGGAGTAGATCATGTGAATGCGGACAGCCTGTCCCGCTATCCTATCCGGAACTGTCACCGTGTAGACTGCCGAGACTGTGGGTCTCACAATGCAGTGATTGCGTCTGTGGGTGCGAAAGTTCCTAACTGGACGTTAAATCACTTGAAGGATGAGCAGCTTGCAGATCCGGCTATTTCGAGGGTGTACTCCTTGAAGTTGTTGGGCCTGTCCAAGCCTGTTCGCCCCGCACTTTCGCTGGAATGTAAAGAAGTTAGACAACTGTTAGCTCAGTGGGATAATCTTTTTATACGGAACAGTGTATTGTGCCGCTGGAGGGTGCAACCTGGCAGGAAGAGAACAGCTCAGTCTGTAGTGCCTTTGTCACTCAGACTACAGTTGCTCAATTACTGTCATGGCCACCGAACTTCAGCACACTTTGGCAGACAACGAACTGAGGCAAAGATTAAGAGTAGATATTACTGGCCTGGTATGACTTTGGACATACGGCGTTGGGTGAAACAATGTCCCCAATGCTGTTTATCAAAGCCTGGACCTGGTATTGGTAAACTACCTCTAAGTCAAGAGCTATTCGGTGTTCGATTTGCCCGGATCGCTGTTGATATCATTAGTGGTTTGAATCTCGACTGTGGGCAGAACTGTGTAGTAAAATACACATCTGCAAGACGCATACGAACCCCTACCGACATCAATCGGATGGTATGGTGGAACGTTTCAATCGGACGTTGATCCAATGTCTCACGACAATGGTTAATGAGCACCGGGATGATTGGGATGAGCACGCTCGCTATATCTCCCATGCTTACAATGCTACCGAACATGCGTCGACGGGCTGTACGCCTAATATGCTCGTAATGGGTGAAGACATAGTCATGCCTAGTGACATGGTCTATGGAGTGCAGGGACACCAGCTCGAGCAACCCTGCACAGTGATGTTTGTTGAATCACTTCGACAATCATTACGCGAGTCCTATGGAGTAGTAAGGGACAACTTGGAAAAATCTGCTAGTTTGCAGAAGGTGGGCTATGACACAGGCCTTAAACTCCGCCAATTCAAGGTGGGGGATAAGGTCGCGAGATTTAGCACACCAAATTCCAAAGTCAAGACCCTGTACTCCTGGGATGGTCCGCATACGGTTACTAGGGTGGTTAGTGAAACTACTGTAGTAATACGGTTGCAAAAAGGGACTCTCACTAAATCACATGTGGCTAGACTCCGACCTTGGTATGGAGTTCCATATATAGATGACGGTGAAGATTCCCTCGGTGCTGGTCGAGTACCAGCACCAACCGACCCTGCGCTACCGAAGATACCGAAGGCAGGACCAACGGTCATACCGTCGGTACCGACGGTAGCGCGCCGAAGGGGTCGTCCTAGGAAATTACCGATTGAACCACAGTCGTGTGTTACCAAGCCCAAGCGCGGTAGGCCTCGTAAAAAAGGGTCAGCTGTGCGTAAAGGACTAACCGTAGACACCGGTAAACAAAGCAAGGTGATACCTCCGGTGTCATCATTGCTGGACATACGGGTACAAGGTCTACGGAGGAGCACACGTGTCAGAGAGCGAGATAAAATTGTGTAAACATTTTTTTCTTACCTTGTTGACGACATTTAGCTGCTGGCTTGATTAAATTTCCATGGACAGTTCCGTACTGGGCCGGTGGTCATTGGCCCGGTGCTCGATCACCAAAACACAACGAGAAGAGACGGGTTATCCGGTGTGGTTATCCGTTGGAGGTAGAAAAGCACGTGTCCAGGGCGGGTGGCTGGCTTTGCCGATTAATTCTAAGTATGGGATTAGTTTTGACCACATATTGCTTAGTGACACGCTGCTGTGTATATCCTCTAACGCCGGTATATCATTCCCGGGTTTTCCGGTGGCTCCGCCACGAAAATTGTAAACAACAGTGAGAGTTCCCACCGTCGGATATGCCAGGCGTGGGAAGGGCGCTGCCCGCGTCACCTGATCGATTTCTCCCGCCAAATGAGCCGTGAGAAATTGGGTCACCTTGGCGCGTCTTGGAGACGCGACCCCTGATTGGCTGGGAAGCCGGTCAAGGGGCGGGGTCACGGGGGACGGGTGGGGTATATAAGCCCCACAGGCAGCCAGGCTTCTTCAGATCAGCACGTTTGCCCGTAGGGTAACGTGTTGATCAGTGGTGCCTAGGTCTGCCCGGCAGTACCTACACTATTGTTTACTTGCTGTGCTACTAAAGGCTCGGGTGAGTGAACCGTGAGGTTCACCTAGGCCTGAGCTAACAGTATGGCAGCCCGTGTAGATGGCAAATGCACGGCCCCGGAGAAGGCTGAGGCCTCCGACGGGGAAGACCGAGTTCTCGAGTCTGACACGGAAATGGACACTACCGGTGCTCCAACCGTCGGTCAAGGCTCGGCTTCGGTACCAGCGGAACCTAACCCTGAGGGGTCGGGTGATGTTGTTCCGAAAACAGAACCTGGTCTGGGTGGTAGTAATACCAACCAGGAGGAGAACCCTGCTGGGGGATCTTCTCCGAAACCCGCCGGTGTAGTGGCACAAGAACCGACGGTCCCTGATGGTGATTCATCAGACGGGTCCACGGTTCGTGTCAAGACCAAACGGAAGCGGAAGCGTAAGAGGAGGATTGCATCTTCCCCTGAAACTCCTGCTACCGAAGAGGTCGCACCGACTGAGGCAGAAAGGCTCAAAGCTGTTGCTGATAGACTGTCCAAGGCGGAAGCCGAGGGATGGTCTGTCGCAGAGAGCAGGGCCAATCGCCGCCTCCTCGCCAAGGCAGCGCATGTTCGTCTGAACCTGTGTCTCCGTGATGATGACCGGAAGAACCTGAGCCTTTCTGACTTAGTTCAGGAAAATGGCAAAATGGCTCTTCCTGCACCTCACACGACCGAGGGTTCGGATGACGAAGACTGGTTGACAGGTGATTCCCACCCCATTGACTGGTACCTCGTGTACCTCAGGGCAGTGTTGGAAGGGAATAAACCTAACATCCACAGGTCATGCCGCCCCAAGCTGAAATATGCTTGGAAGAACTACGTGCCAGGGGATCCCTGCCCGTATGTTCGCTGTCAGCGCCTGAAAGGGGCTTCGACAGCCGCAAAACGGTGGCCGAACCTGTTCAAGTTCGCCCGTCATTTAGTAGAGAAGCACATGAATGTGCGTCCCTACTTGTACTGTGTGAGTGGGAGTACCTCTACTTCCTGCCCTGAGTACAGTGACGGGGAGCTGTTCCGTTGCCAACGGAGGGCTGGTTTGGTAAGGCATCTTTGCGACAATAAGGGCGTTCACAAGCGCACTATTAGTCGTGGAGTTGAGGCTGCACTGAAGGTTTGGGGGTGCCACAAACGTGTAGGAAATCTACAGTATAAGTGGCGAACCAACAAACTTAAACAGTGGAATTACCTCACGGAGGCTGACTGGGAGAGATTGTGTAAGGGCGCCAAGTGCGAACAAACCGATCTCGGGCCAGATACAGAAACTCCGATGCCCACTGTCAGAAAGGATACCCCTCCTAAGAAGAAAGATCTGAAAAGGGGCCGCCAGTCATCCAAAGATGATACCAAAGGTGGACGTGACCGTTCCCGCAGTGAACCTGCGAAGAAACGTGTCGCCACCGCCACGGTAACATCTGAGGTCGACCGTAGCCAAACCGTCGGTACCGTCACGGTATCTTCGGTTGCATTGCCCCCGGTTGCTGATCAACTGCCCAGGCAGGAGAGACAGAAACTGGGTGATGCACTGGCTATTGTTCAGAACTCTTTGGGTGACGAGCAGGCGGGTCAGGTTGCTGCTGACTATGTCAAGCAGTACAAGTGGAGCCAGAAGCAAAAGAAAGCTTCAGCTCCACAGGAGAGTATCTCACCTGTCAGTGACGCTGAACAGGTAGAGGTACAACAGCCGGATGGGGCGTCAGCCCAGCCGACTGCTCCACCCCAGCACGGAGCAACCTCTGACCCCGCAAGGGATGACGAGGTGACTCCAGTACCTGAGCACAGGGCTGTTGACGAAGGGCTAGCAGGGTTACCTGTGTTGCCTGGAGACGGTCCTGCTTATGACACTGGATTCTCTGACACTCTAGTCCCCGGATTTGAGTGCTACAGAGCTAAGATGGCTGAAAATGCAAGTAAGCTACTCCAGTTTCAGGTTTCTTTCTTGGAGAAGTCCTACTTTGAGCAGTACAAGTTGCTCAGAGAACAGGCTATCCGGGAAGGGAAAGCTTGGGTTGCTGAACGCACCAGAGTCCTTGCCGAGCGTGAGGCGAATCTGGATCAAGATCATGCCCTCTGGAGGGCTACGATCGATCAGCTTGAATCAAGGTTGACAACTTGTGACGCCAAGTTCTTCCGACAGTTCGGGCTAAAGCTGACAGAGTGGGAGAGAACTGGTTTTCCAGATCTCCAGTCCAGGTTGGGGCTTGCCGCAAGGCCTGCTCCTCCTGTGACCCCGGTACTGTCAGTACACCCACCTAGGTATGAGATGCCATTCTCTTTCATGGCACACTCTACCCGGGTGGTCAGTGGCGGGGAGCCTACTGCGGCGCCGAGTACCCTCTCGGTAGCCCCAGGTGGAGCCCTTCCTCTCCAGGTGGAGGCTGCTGTGGTTTACACCACGGAGGCCCCTCCTGGAGGAAGTCCTGATGGGGAAGGAAAGCCATCCGGCGGTGTCCCTATGGACACCTAAGGATGGTCCCCTGTCAGGCCCTCTGGGGTGCACTGTTCCGCCCCTCGGAGGTAAAACTAAACCATCGACGCAGCTACACGCCCCTGGACAACCGAAGCAGACCGACGGTGCTGTCGTGACTTAACCTAGTCTCTACTGCCACCACACTGGAAGCAGCCTGATGTCTTCAACCGTGGTTTACTACTAAGCCACAACCGTCGGTTCTCTACTACTGTCCAGGGCTCCTGATCCTGTGGTCACATTCTACTATTGTGACCTATGAACTATTATATGGATCATCCTCCTGTGATAATTATTTATAGGGAGGCACGGACCTACCTTTTTATATTTATATTTCACAAGAGATGGAAGTACTATACCGGTACTGGACTCTATCCATCTCTACCACCATAAACTGCTAGGTACTGGATTACCACCCCTAATAAGGATGACGATCTATCCCACCTTATTTAGGATACGCTACTATGGATTTTTATATATAAACTTTTCTACGCCAAAGGAAGTGGGAACTGCTATAGTTCCAATTATAAAACTTTTCTTCGCCAAAAGAAGTGAGAGCTATTTATAGTTCTATTATTTATATATAAGGACACTAACTCCACACGGATTCGCACCATTGCTGAATGTAGTAGGTGATGTGTTGAGTTTCCAAGGTGGTTATTTGGTGCCTTTACTTTTAACTGATACTAGTCTAGGACTATCAGTTGGACAGTTTTTTATATCATGTGCCTACGGGACTATGGTTTGATACCAAAGACTATATTGTTGATATAAACTGTTATATACATGTTAACCTGGTTGTTCATGTATGTATGCCTGTTGTTACTATGAGTAGAAATGTTACTTGTTGATAAATAGATATACGTGGTATATAATGTATCCAAGAGGTATTATTATTATAAAACCAACCCTTCCTACATTCTTAAGGGGGGTAGTGTAACGGGTTGACTATAAAGTCTAACTGTTATTATTGTATATCTATTGTATGTTGTATGATGTAAGACAACACGGTTCTATTGTGTTTAATAACTGTTTTATTCATCTAACTAGTGTCGTCGGGTCGTTACATACACCGACTCCTCTAGTTCGGTTATCTATACGGTAGTGTACCGGTACCACCTTCGGTTACCGTCGGTAGTTGTTACATAAGCATTTTACATAACTAAACCTAACAGGTGGCGCTGCTAGTACGGTCACGTGGCTATGCAGCGCTGTATATAAGACGGCTACTTCTCCATTGGAAGTCAGTCAGGTTTGGGACTGTCGTGACATGACCACCCTGTGCTCACGGGCTTAACTCTATGCTATAGGGTTGCCCCACTGTATTATATATCTGTTCTGATCTTGTATATCCGCTGGTTATACTTGTACTATAATACCCAAGAGTTACCTTTACAATAAAGTCGCCGTATATTAAAGTCTAATTTACCTTGTCTGGTTTTTGTACTCAAGTGTTACATAAGTAGTAAGAGACCAACTACACTTCTATTCCCACTTTTCTATATATTATGAGCGGTTCAATAAACACTTTTCCTAGATATAAGAAGCATTTAAAAGTGATATGCACAGTATGAACATGAATAGACCTGACAAGAAATTAAATAAATCTATACTAATTTAACTCTTAACCCATATAGAAAGTAATCATACTTGATATTGAAAAAACAATAATTGTCAAGGGATTCGAACCTGCATGGATAGGACTCATGTGAGTAGTATAGTATGTATCGGAACGGGACTATAGTTAACTACTGTTTATTACTCAATCGACCTGCAGCCAATCAGAGGCCTCCATTTGGTCACGTGACCCCCTCATTTGCATAATTACGTAATAGGCCACGCCCCTCATTTGCATAATTACGTAATAGGCCACGCCCCCTTGATCACCAGCCAATCAGAGGCCGCCATTTGGTCACGTGACCCCCTCATCTGCATAATAGGCCACGCCCCCTTGATCACGTGACCCCCTCATTTGCATAGTAGACTACACCCCTTTGATCACCAGCCAATCAGTGGCTTCCATTTGGTCAGGTGACTCCCTTTGCATAATAATGGATCACGTGACCCCCTCATTTGCATAATAGGACCACACCCCCTTGGTCACGTGACCGGAAGCGCTCTTTATTTGGAAAATAGGCCACACCCCCTTGGTCACGTGACCTGACCCCCTCCCTCATTTGCATAATATAGACAATAGACAGACCACGCTTCCCTTTTGGTCACATGACTTGGACTAGCTAATGGGAGGCTTCTATAAGGGGGGAGGGGAGGGGAGGGGGGGAGGGGGGCACTTTAAGATGCATGGGGAGGGGAGGGGGGGGGAGGGGGGCACTATTTATGGGGTGGGCGGGCACTTGGGGGGGAGGGGGGGCTTTTGGGGTCTGCTCGGGAGAAAAAAAAAAATTATCTGATCTCTAGGGAATCGCTTCCTCTCTACCCCCCTTTAGGGGGGTAGGGAGGAGGCGAGTCGGAGGTGACTGTAGAGGAGTTTTTCGGTGACTTGATGACTTTCAAACGACTGTGCTGATAGTTGATGAATTTGACTTTTTGACTTGAATATTTCATGCGACTTTGTGACTTGTAAGCGAAAGCGAAAGCGACTTTGCGGCCCGTAGCCCCTTAAATAAAGAGGTGACTTTGTAACCTCAGGGGGGAGATCCTTCTACACCCCCACGGAGTAGAAAGGATCTCGGTTGATTGACTGTACTTTGACTTGTTGTTGTAAACAAAAAAAAACAAAAAAAAAAAAAATAAATAAAAATCAATGAATAGAACGACCCCCTCATTGCTAACAAAGGAACGCCTTTTGAATTACACAAATGACCCTCTTTTTGTAGGGGTTAGCGGTAACTCGACTTGAATTAGAGTATTAGGGAGAGCAAAAACGCGACTACACACCGTCTTAGACTGTCGTCTTACGGACCGGATAACAATAACCCTAGTTACCTCGGTTACTGTTGCTCAAGAGACGGCGATGGATCTTGTCACGTGGATACTGAAAGAAGGTCTACCTATAACCACCACGCTAGTTTGAACGCGGCGGGTATGAGTCATCATGGGGGCCCTTGACGGGTGGGTCCTCCCCATGCAGCCATATGTCGAATTTAAGAAATGCCCATGTCACACGTCACTAAGGGAGAAAACGTTTTTTGAAAATATTTAGAACCCGAATTTGAGCATTCTGGTACATTTTTAAGGACCCAGACACTGCAAAGCCGAGTACCATCCAAGAAAAAAAAAAAAAAATTTGGCGAAATGTTTAGGCTTGAAATGGCACTTTTCTGATGCACTCTTTGAACATTTTTTTTTTTCCTCATGTCACTATGGTCCATGGCACATGTGGGACTCAAGAAATGCCACATGTCCCATGTCACTTAGATGTCCGTGCCCGTGTCGTCGTATCGAATTTTAAGAAAATGCCCATGTCACCATATCGAATTTAGGGGTCTAGTGACATCAGCATGTCCGGCTATCCTCCACAAATTTAGCTCTAAAATGTTTACTTTTTTTGGGGCTGATTTTTCATCATTTTTAAAAAACAATAGGTTGTTTGAAATGTTTGCTGTTGTAAATAGAAACAAAAACAAAACAAAGCGCATGGTAAGATTATGTCACATTGCAAGTGGCGGGTCCGCTCGAGGCTTATTCAGCCTCTTCGTGGATCCGCGACTGCCAATGTGATCATATACTAATCACCGGCGTTTACGGTATTATATACTAAGGTATGAGACGGGTCTTACAGAAAAGGTGTCTAAAGAGCCCTGTGACCTGATTGAAATGACGTCAGCGTCGTCTGCTCGTCAGTGCCCGGCTGTAGCCCGTAGGACATGTTATTCTGCTTTTCTGGATGTTTTGAAATATTTTGATTTAACTGTTAATACCTGATAACAAGCCTCTGAAGCAGATTTTTGATCGAGCACCTGTTCTCTACTCTTCCATCGATTAGCTGCTTCAGCAAAAAAAAAATCGCGCGCGCGGTCTAGTCTATATGACGGAGTCGCTAAAGCTCTGTTTAGAGAGTGGAACTTGACCTTGAGTATAGACTCAGTACTAACTGAACGCCCCGCGGGGTCACCCCTCACGTGGGAATATGTACAAGCTCTGGTTCTTCACTTTACGGCTTGACTAAAACTGAGACGCGTCCATGATAAACTCTAGCCTTTTTTTTTCCTTTACTAGGATCGAGAGAGAGATTTTAAATGGGGCGGTTATCTAAATAGCGTGGAACTAAAATCAGGCTGCGGCAGATAGTATCTCTGCGCACCTCAAGACTCAACGTAACTTTCACTCTCCAGCAGAAGTTTAGTTGTGACTAATGATGGGCGGCGACCGTCGTGCACCGGCGGACATTGGAGAGTGTTGGAGAGCTGAACCTTACAGACATATAAATCAATCGCTTTGGTGGAAATATCTCGCCATAGATTGGAACCAAATACTTATCTAATGGAATCGTTATCAGTTTTCAGTTTTCTTGCCGTACAAAATTTATTTCCCACTCTTCACGTGGTGATAGCTGAAGGTCGCTCGTCGTAGGTACGTGTGACCGGAACACCCTTTTTGTTTTTGGCGCGGGTTGACATCAGATTTGTACCGTACTGTCGCGATTAAGAGCTCTGAGGGAGGGCTTTTCAATTCGGTGAAGTTCTTACTCAGGAGCTATATACAAGCTAGGCGCTGGCGCTTATTCAAAGTCGCGATTTTAGTGCTTGAGAAAATACATTTGGAGGCTCTTATACTCCGGCGCTTATAAAAGACCGGCACGCTTTTCAACACTAGTTGCTTTATCGCGACCGTACGGTATGACTTCGGTGTCAAAAGATCCCAAACTCCAAATAAGGAAGTGAAACGACGTCGTCTGTCTACCTCGTGCGCGTCATAGCGTCGTCGAAAATAGTGTGACGTCAGCATCTCTCAGGCGGCTAGGAAGTCAGTTCGACAAAATGGCTCACGGAGTGAACTTCGTGGCCGTTTCTCGATCTATGATCGATGCGGCCGTGGAGAAGGAATTCGTAGCCGTGCAACAGAGAGAGGAGGCGGAGAGACAGAACTTCGTGGCCGTTTCTCGATCTATGATCGATGCGGCCGTGGAGAAGCAGTTCGTAGCCTCGCTACAGAGAGAGGAGAGACAGCGGACTGCTGCTGAAGCAGAGGGTGTGGTGGATGAGCTGATCGAGAACGTCGCTGATCAACTCATCCGCCGGTGCGTGGAGCAGGTCAAGCAGCAAGTCTGCATGGAGGAAGGCCTACCGCCCGCCGTGCTGGAGGAGCTGCTGAAGGACTGCCACGCGTTATGACCACGCCCTCCGCTTCAGCAGCAAGGTCCCTGCGACCCTCTCTCTACCAAACGGTCCTTTTAAGGACCAACCACTGATCACAAAAGTTGAAAATCAATCTCAATATAATATACGCATCAGAAAAACCCCTAATACGCTCTACACTGAAACCCTGTTGAGTAGGTAGATCGAGTTGGGCATTTTTTTTTTAGGAAGGGCAATCAGGTCATCGTGTGGAGATCATCAGGTGTCCTGTGTGTGTGTGTGTGTGTGTGTGTGTGTGTGTGTGTGTGTGTGTGTGTGTGTGTGTGTGTGTGTGTGTGTGTGTGTGAATTTTATACAAATACAATTATTCATTCCTTTCAGCAAGAAAATTAGCTCAATGTAATCATATGATTTTAACTGCCCTACTTATCAGGGCCTTGACGACATCTGACCGCCCCCCTTTTCAGGATCTAAATGGAAATTCACCGCCACCGCTTTTCAGAGTACTGCAGCGCCATTACCTAATTCTTTTTGTATGTGAAAAAAAACAAAAAAAAAAACAGCACTGATAAGGGGTTTAATTAGACAGATATTGGTTTCTACACTATCAAAAAATAAACCCTCAGCGCTTTAATGCTAAAGGTGGCAATAGTGCTTTAATGCGCTACGCCCTTTGTCGATATGCCAGTGTATGCATGCATGCAGCCCTGGTGAGGAACTCTGAGTGCTGCATTCATGACTTATGACGACAACGGGCACTGCACATTAAAGCGCTATGCGACTATTAAAGGGTTAGATCCAGTCTTGCTCCAGGCATCCAGAATGCTATACCCAGAGTTGGTGGTCTGGTCCAGACTGCTGTACACAGATTGTAGACGGGATGGCGGGTTGCTGCCAGACTATCCCTCTGGTACGATATGCGGCTGGCGCGGCCGAGCCTGTCTTATATGATGCTGAGTCTAACTATGTATTAGATACCCTACGAGTAACTGAGAGTATGTCAAAATAATCACGGCAAACTGACTGGCGTCTTCATAGGATCATAGGGTGGTTATTATTACATAACTCAGTAACCTTTGGTTATGTGTTAGATAGAGTACACTTGGACACGGTTATTCCATATACCCACTGCCCCACAGGGTCAAGACGAGGTGATTTAAATAATAAGACCCAGACGGGTAAAATAGCCAAAGTCAACAATGACCTGTTTTTTTTTGGTTTTTTTTTAGCCAATATGGACAAAGAGACACGGGGTGCTGTACACAGGTTGTGGACGGGCTGGTGGGTCACTGCCAGACTATCTCCCTGGTCCGATATGCAGCCGGCGTGGCCGAGCCTGTCTTATATGATGCTGAGTCTAACTATGTATTAGATACCCTACGAGTAACTGAGAGTATGTCAAAATAATCACGGCAAACTGACTGGCGACTTCATAGGATCATAGGGTGGTTATTATTACATAACTCAGTAACCTTTGGTTATGTGTTAGAAAGAGTACACTTGGACACGGTTATTCCATATACCCACTGCCCCATAGGGTCAAGACGAGGTGATTTAAATAATAAGACCCAGACGGGTAAAATAGCCAAAGTCAACAATGACCTGTTTTTTTGTTTGTTTTTTTTTAGTTTTTTTTTAGCCAATATGGACAAAGAGACACGGGGTGCTGTACACAGGTTGTGGACGGGCTGGTGGGTCACTGCCAGACTATCTCCCTGGTCCGATATGCAGCCTGCGTGGCCGAGACTGTCTTATATGATGCTGAGTCTAATTATGTATTAGATGTGCTACGAGTAACTGAGAGTGTGTCAAAATAATCACGGCAAACTGACTGGCGACCTCATAGGTCAGTTATTATTACATAACCTTCGGTTATGTGTTAGATAGAGTGCACTTGGACACGTTTATTCCATGTACCCGCTGCCCCACAGGGTCAACACGAGGTGTTTAAATAATAAGACCCAGACGGGTAAAATAGCCAAGTCAACAATGTCCTGTTTTTTTAGCCAATATGGACAAAGAGAAACGGGGTGCTGTACACAGCTTGTGAACGGGGTGGCGGGTCGCTGCCAGACTATCCCCCTGGTCCGATATGCAGCCGCGGCGTGGCCGAGACTGCCTTATATGATGCTGAGTCTAATTATGTATTAGATGTGCTACGAGTAACTGAGAGTGTGTCAAAATAATCACGGCAAACTGACTGGCGACCTCATAGGTCAGGTATTATTACATAACTCAGTAACCTTCGGTTATGTGTCAGATAGAGTACACCTGGACATGGTTATTCCATATACCCACTACCCCACAGGGTCAAGACGAGGTGATTAAGTAATAAGATCCCAGACGGGGGGTAAAATAGCCAAGGCAACAATGTCCTGTTTTTAGCCAATATGGACAAAGAGACACAGGGGGTGCTGGGAGTTGGCGACAAGGGGCAAGACGGGCAAGACTACTTCTCAAAATAGTCAATGACAATGGCCAAGACCTAGTTCTTAAATTCGACAAGACCCATTGGTATCTCTTATATTCGACAAGTGTCACATGTGCCCCGTCTGTGGTCCTAATATAGAATTTCTAAAAAAATTAAAAAAAAAATAAAAAAATAAAGTTAATTTTCTGCACCGTGTGACAACGACCGATCAGCTACCAACCTATTTTTGGTTATTTTTCTATTCAGTTTTTGATCAGCGCACTTTATTATCGTGGTTTTTTTTTTTAATTTTTTAATCATAAATAATATGTAGACTTGGAAAAAAAAAGAGAGCTGACATGTCGCTGTTTTGTCACTAAACCCAAAGACCCACCCACCCCGTAGGAAGGGTAGACGTTTGTGAACGTTCCCTTAGGTCTCTATTCTTTATTTATTGTGTGGCCCCTAAAGAGGGGCCAACCAACTGACACTGTCAGTTGGTTAGTAGATGCTACTCAACATGGGCGTAATTAATTACACCTAGTGTTGAGAAACAACATGCCTGAGCTCAAAAGGCCCCCGTTGGATGGGGGCCCTTGTGGCACAACGAGTTGATTCGTTTTTCAGATTACCGACTCGGCGAGAGTTTCTGCCTATGTATCTTTTATAAAGCCTTAGATATGGTGTGGTATTTTTCATCTCGCTATAGTTTAGTTGGTATTCGAAGAAACTGCCTCATTTCTATCAGAAATACACAATATTGAATTGTTTTTTATATTTTAATATATTCAGAAGCACACTTTGTTGCCTATATAGCTCATTATGCGTTGAAATGTTCGTGAGCATCGTAGGAATGTACAAATCTCCTATTGTGGCGCCATCTGACGAAAGAGCAAGGAACTATACGTGACCTGAACCCCGCCCTCAGCGCGTTCGTTATTCGCATCTTTGACAGCGACTAAGAGACGCTCAAACTGTCTCTTATTTAGTTTGAACTTATCACAAATTTGTCTTTGATAGGTCGTAGATCGACTTCTGACTTTTTAGTTAGAATAAAAAAACAAGTGACGCCGCCACAGACCCGCGCATTAACGCGCTCCGCCGTCTTCAGAGGGCTGAGTCTATAGTACAGTAGATTCTACTGTGTACTTACACTAACAGTGCTACATATACATATCTGAGTCATAAGTGGGGTTTTTTTTGTTGTTTTTTAGGGGAAAAAAAGTGATCTACTCACCCAAACCGCTATTAGTAGGTAACCTGTATGACCCATACCGCAAACATCTGCCTCGTGACTGATAGTGTACCGGTGGTGAAGTGCTGTTGCAAGAACAATTGAGGCTCTTTATATAGCTGAGAGAGCGAATGGACTAATCTTGTTTTCACCTTGAGCCCCACCCTGTTCCAGAGAGGGTATCAAAAATCGCATGTACACGTATATGGGCTTATAGCTGGTGAATAGATAAGGCGGGGCACCTGTGTATACTAAGACTCCAGGGGGCGTTTTAACGACAGGTGTGACGCGCCAGCCCGTGGAGGGAGCTTTTGTTTTCACCTAGAGAGTGTATACAAAGCCTACAGGGGGTGATTAACGCCAGGTGTGACGCGCCAGCCAGTGGCCGGATCACCTCATCTTCTAAGCTTTTGTTTTCACCTAGAGAGGGGATCGAGAGTGTATACAAAAAAACTACATGGGATGTTTAACGCGGCCAGCTGCCTACATGCTATAGCCTAAGCCTGTTTTCAGCTAGAGAGGGATCTACATCACCTAAGCCCTTTTCCACCCTTAAATCGATCTGATAATTACCATAAAGAAGAGTAATGCACGTTACATGTATATGGGCTTATAGCTGAGTAAGAGCTTAAGATGCTAGTCAACTGTGTATGCAAAAAAACTACAGGGGGTGTCTAAAGTCGATTGTCATGCGCCAGCGGGCGGACAGAAGTCTGCCACTCTAGCTGTGACTACAAACGCGTGCGTGTGGTAGACAGCTTAAATCAAACACGAGTTAAGCTCCTTATAGCTTCCTACTGTCTGCGGATTCGAGTCTTTTGTTTTTTTCATGTATTTCCTCGGAGGGTCGAACAGGATTAAAGATGTAACGAACCCGCACCTACACAGGTAGACAGCCGGTCGCCTTCCTAGTGAGAGTTTTCCTCCTGAGTTAAGAAGCTTATCTCGGAGCCTAGTACATAAGCGAGAGTGAAACATGAGTCCCACACACTTCTTCAACCACCTTCAGCATGGCGTCATCAGGAATCACTCTACGTTCTACCGAATGTGAGCAATCCCAACACTACTACAGAGCCGCGACAACACCACATGAGGAGACGTCCATGTTTACTGATGAGTCAACAAGTAGCAAGGTGGAGGTTGGTTTTTATCAAGATTCGTACGGGTGGCTGGAAAGTGTGAGGGCTACTTCTGCAGCTAATGCTGCTGCTCGTGCAAAACGTGAAGCTCGTATCGCTGTTCGTGCTACACATGCTGCATACGAAGTTGCCAATGCTGCTAACAACGTTGCTGTTACTCTCGCCGCTGCTGCTCGTGCTGCTAATCTTTTTGCTACTGTTTCCGCTCTTGCTACCGATGCTGCGGCTACTGATGCTGCAACGTCTGCTAAAAGTGTCGCTGTTGCGGCTGCTGCTAGGGCTAATGCTATTAATGCTTGTACAGCTGCTAAAAAAATAGCCTGTTTTGCTTATGCTAGTCGCAGTGTCGCTGTTACGGCTATGACTGATGCCCATGATGCTAAGTTACGGGCTTTTGCTTTTGCTGAAGATGCTGTTGATGCTCAAGATGTTGCTGCTGCTGCTGCTACTGCTGCTGATGATGCTGCTGCTGCCGCTGCTGCTGCTGCTGAAGATGCTGCTGCTGCTGCGGCTGATGCTCTAGACACCTATGACGCTGCTGCTCTAGACACCTATGACGCTGCTGCTGCTGCTGCTGCTGAAGATGCTGCTGCCGCTGCTCTAGACACCTATGACGCGGCTGCTGCTGCTTTTGCTGAAGATACTGTTGATGCTGCTGCTGCTACTGCTGCTGCCGCTGCTGCTACTGCTGCTGCCACTGCTCTAGACACCTATGACGCTCCTGCTACTCCTGCTCTAGACACCTATGATGCTGCTGCTGCTGCTGCTGCTGCCACTGCTCTAGACACCTATGACACTCCTGCTACTCCTGCTCTAGACACCTATGATGCTGCTGCTGCTGCTGCTGCTGCTGAAGATGCTGCTGCTGCTGCTGCACTAGTCATCTATGACGTGGCTGCTGCTCTAGACACTTATGACGCGGCTGCTGCTGCTGCTGCTGCTGAAGATGCTGCTGCTGCTGCTGCTCTAGACACCTATGACTGAAAACATAGTAGGCGTTATTTACAAACACTGCTGTTACCTATGCCTAAACTTAGTAGGTCTTATTTACAAACAAGAGAGCCACGTGGTGTTGTTTACAAACAAAGAGAGCCACGTGGTGTTGTTTACAAACAAAGATAGTCACGTGATGTTGTTGTGGTCTATCATGTCAATGAAGGGGTCGCGTGATCAAGGGGGCGCGGCCTATTATGCAAATGAGGGGGTCACGTGACCAAATGGCGACCTCTGATTGGCTGGTGATCAAGAGGGCGTGGCTTATTATGCAAATGAAAGGGTCACGTGATCAAGGGGGCGTGGCCTATTATGCAAATGAGGGGGTCACATGACCAAATGGTGGCCTCTGATTGGCTGGTGATCAAGGGGGCGTAACCTATTACGTAATTATGCAAATGAGGGGGCGTGGCCTATTACGTAATTATGCAAATGAGGGGGTCACGTGACCAAATGGAGGCCTCTGATTGGCTGCAGGTCGATTGAGTAATAAACAGTACTTAACTATAGTCCCGTTCCGATACATACTATACTACTCATGTGCCAGCCCCTAGACCACTCAGCCACGGCACCTGACACACTCTGTGAGGTGTAGAACAGCTATTTTAACCCCCACCTCCTCAATACCATGGCTTTGTACACCAACACACTTTTTAGATTCAACACACTTTTGCCAAAAGTGTGTAGTGTGTTACCACAAAAAAGTGTGTTAAAAGTGGCTTCAGAAAAGTGTGTTGAAAAGTGTGTAAATGTAACACACTGTTTTTAGAGTGTGTGCGTGGCATCCACACTAAATAAATATAGGTCATACTACAAGTCTGGCATGGATGCCACCCTGTAACATTCAGTTTCTCATAAAGTGATTTCTAGAAGTCTTTTGAAATTCTGCCTCCAGTCTATGTTGCTTGGTACAATCATTATATAAAGCTTGGTATACAGCAGAAAACCAGGTAACGTATGAAATGTGTGGATGCGCTTACCCTACAAAGCCCCCGTATCTAGTTTTGTAGGATAAGGGCAATTCAAATTTAAGTTCAAGTTCAGTATATTTATTCGTATTCAAAAATAGAAGTGGTGACATTTCTTTCAAAACTTCCGGAGAGCGTTGTATTCGGGATTGCCTAAGGATTGCAACCTTTCTCTAAGAATAACGAGGGAGAGCCCCCCCCCCGCCCCCTCCCCTCCACCTGCCTTCTAAATACTCCAGAAAGACATGAGCGGTTCTGGAATAATAATTTCTGTGTGGCCCCATCATATTTTCTATAGATGTCATGAGTGAACATTGTCCCGAATTTGGTATGCTAATCCCGAGAGAGAAACGCAAAAAGGTATACCCTTTACACGAGAAGTTAGGCAAGAAAACATATCCTAAGAAAACATATCCTAAGCATGGGTGGAATATACCCGGGTGGCTATTTGAAATATATCTACCCTTTCACAACTCTGAATTGGTCTTAAATGGTATTCCTTCCTTCCTAAGAAGTACCCCTTATAAAGGGTCCGCTTTTGTTTTGTGTCACTCCTCTCCTGTGTAGATATCTCACTTGTTAAAATCAATTCTGGGATATACAATCAGGTATAAAAGTATACATACCTGTTTGGTGCATCCTACCACTCCCTCGTGCTGACACAGACTGATGCTGCTTGCCAATGCTATCCTAGTTAATACCCTAGAGATAAGGTCTACCTCCAGCCTGGGCCGCTTATCTGTATACAGGTGCTACAACCCAGGTACTCTCGTTCCCAAATCCTTCCGAAGGAAGGCTCTGGTAACTGCCAAATGGTGCAATTTTGCTGGGTCTGGGCAACCCCTGCTGGTAGGCTGGAACCAGTGAACAGGAACAGGAAATGGAACCAGAAAGGCTGATGGTAAAACTACCTAAAACTACCATCATACATTCAAGTTCCATTTCCTGTTCCTGTTCACTGGTTCCAGCCTACCAGCAGGGGTTGCCCAGACCCAGCAAAATCCCAAGTTCAAGGTCATTTGGCTGTCCCCCGAGCCTTCCTTCGGAAGGATTTGGGAACAAGAGTACAACCCAGGCAGATTAACGAGAGCCCGCTGTACCAAAGTCCACCCACTCACACAGTGCATAGTGTGCCCACAGTTGGTGACGTAATAAGGGAGTGTTCATTTATTAGTTACAGGGGGGGGGTGGCGTAAAAATTTCCTACCCATCCTGAGGGGTGGGCGTAAATAAAATCTGAGCTGTCTTTTAGGGGGGGGCGTAAAATATTTAGCCCCTTTTGTGTCTATTGATGTGTCTCCCTCCGTGTGTGGGTCGTAATCCGTGTTTTGATCGGTAATTAGACTGAGAAGTTCAAATCTGTTAGCGGTGTGGATGGTGTTTTGATGTTGAGAGCGTCCATCATGGATCTCGTGTGAGATCTCGTCGTCCGCGAGAGCGTTGGTGACGTCATGGTGGGTGGGGCCAAAGGGAGGTCCGCGTGTGTTTTGTTCACATTGTGGCGGGCCACGTGGGCGCTTGACGTACATGTATGGCTTAAATATGGGGTGTGTACAAAATGGGTCGAATAATATGGGTTATGCCTACCAGAGTGCGAGTGGCGGTACTCCTCTCCTTGTAGTTCCTGGTCTATAAACCAGGTCGTGGCGTGTCCCTCCTTGGGGCGTCGAGGCGGGGGTAGGGACGTCCTCCTGTCGCTGTGAAGTCTTGGAGTTGGTGCCGGTTCCTCCCGTGGGCGTCCCCGGGCCGCCGGGGGCCTCGGTGGGTGTCGTCGTCCTCTCGAGAGAGGGGGCCTGAGATGGTGCTGTCCTCCTGCAGGGAGGGGGATGGTGGGGCATGGGCCTGAGGGGTGCTGTGGTTGATGGGGGCCGGTATTCCTAGGGCCACCATCTTGTCGAGCTCGGCCGTCATGCGCTGGACATCTCCCCTCAGGGCGTCTATCTCATTCTCCACCTGATTGAACCTCGAGATAGAGAGAGACGACCTGTCGGATGTGTATGAAGTCCTGTTGTGCGTCTTGGAGGCAGACCTTGAGGCGGACCTCGAGGCCGCGCTCCTGTGCTGTGTGTGGGACCTGGTCCGGGATTGTGAGTGGACCGACGGTTGGCGGGAGTGGTGAGATGCAGTGGACCTTGACCGACCCGGCGTGCTCCTGGTGTGCCTGGGAAAGTTGACTTCTGCGTCTAAGGAGGCCTGGTCAATGGTCTCATATTCTCCCACGTTACTTGAAAATTCGATGTTAGATCCGTCCTGTGACTGAGAGTCCTCCAGTGAGGCCAGTGACACGGTGTGACCACTAGATCGGTCAGAGTGGTTGCTGTCTGTGGGACCCTGACGGCGGCGTGCCGCGGCCCTCTGTGCTCGGGTCGCCATGTTGACCACTAGTGGACAGCTTGATACCCGGTAATATAAATTCCCGGTGGTCCTCCCTTAGTCAGCAGGTGAGAATACTCACTACTGACGGTCTTAGGAGGGTTAAGGTCTTGTGTAGTTAGACCCCGGCGTATTCCAACCCGGCTGGCGTGGTGTGTCCCGGCGGCGTCCCCTAATTAACAGATAGGTGTTGTAGGTTTGAAGGAAACCGTTGGAATGAAATTATTTAGAATTTGTTTGAAGGAATATAATTTATGCATACAGGATGTGATGTCATAATGAGGGATTTCCCTGAGAAGTTGTACATGTATACCTCCAGGTGGAGTATTTAATGTTGGTTGGTTAAGTAATAACTAATAAGTGGTGATTATTTCGCCAGGGGGTGTGAGTGACCCCCACACTCCCACTACTGGGCTGTGGGACTACCACTCCAAATAATATCCTTGTTTCTCATCACTAGGCCATGACAAATATGACGAGGGCACTTTTTCCTTTCTTCTTTTTTTTTGCTGAAGACCGAATATGTATGGGGATCTAGGCTCTCAACACACTTTTTATTCAGATTTTAATGGTTAAGAAATTAATAATCTACAAACGTTTTGAATAGGTATACTTCCTCTTGCTCATTGCATTTGTACCACTGTAGGTTTCAATTTGATACCAAATATGCCCATATTTATCTACTATTATCGACTTTTCCCTTAAAATTTGCAAAAAAAAGAAAATCTCCAAAATATGATTTTGGTGACGCGCGGGGTGATGAGAAACAAGGATATTATTTGGAGTGGCCTAAGGGCGAAGCAACTGCAGTGCAACCGTTGCAGAACTGAGGTTCTAATTTTGTATGGCACCACGCTGCACCTCCGGAACAATAGAAACACCTCCTTGAGGCAGTGGCTATGTATCTATCGGCTCAATCTGTTTGGGTCTGCATTGTGCGAGCTCTATATATAGGGATCTGTCTCACCATTTCTAAACAGATGCAAACAGTGATGTATTCGACCAGGTTACATTTTTCACTGTGTGACATTTGACCAGCAAACTCTGATCAGCCACCAATTTGTTTTACATTTCCTTGAAGTCTTCTTTTAACTTGATACATAATTGTATAGTGTCACATTAGATTACTGTCATTGTATGTGAGATGAGAGCACATTTAATGTGGCTGTTAAAAATTTCCACCCATTGGCAGAAACAGGTTGGAGACTGACCAGTTTCTTAGTACGCCCTAAAATTGAATGACAGTCCCCAGAACACAGGGTGTACCAAGAACTTGGTACACTCATTTATTGTCACTTTTCTCATATTTCCATGCCAAAATGCATAATTCTGATGCCACTATAGGCAGCAGAGGTCTACAATGTATGTATGCACCCTTTTTCATAACTAAAATCGGAATATAATCTAAGAAATGGCTTTATCTACAAATCTTCCTTCAATAAATGTTCAGTAAAATCAGTTTGCAATTTTTTTGTTAAATCTGCTAATAAAAATGAACCCACAGGATGAAATTATTTATTAGGGCCCACAAAATGACATTTTTGTTTTCACTTAGTGATGTTTGATAAGGTAGTAAATAGGCAATATAATGTAAAATAAGTATGAAATAGTAGAGTGGTTTCCCTAGTCCCACCTATGACCCCAGTGATCCCACTAATCACATGCACATATAAGGGTCACAGTCCAGTGACCACAGGTAAGGTACATGAGTACTGGGCTGTAGGTGAGTTCGGTAGCAGGTTTTTATTGACCGGATCTACCAGCCTGCCTACTCCCCCAGACCACCCCTCGCAAAGAATAAGCTTCAGTAAAACTTAGCTGGGTGCTTAAGAGGGATGGTCTGGGTGAGTAGGCAGGCTGGTAGATCCGGTCAATAAAAACTTGCTACCGAACTCACCTAGTGATTGGCCAATTTCCCTGCATGAGCAGAGGTCACGGTCCAGTGAACACACCATGTGTACCAAGATTATGGTCCAGCCCAAGATAGTGCACAGTACCATAATCTTGGTACAGACCCAATGGAAAGGGTGTACTATGTATTTAGTACGTTCTAATAACATAGTCCCGGCCCCAACCTGAGAAACCCGCATTTTCAGTTTCCTAATGATGCAATGACCGAAAGGTTAATCAATAGTGAGGAGGATGACTGTGTAAACATACTTAACTTGCCACACATGGCATTTTGGCCGCTTTGGCCCCAGGGTAAAATGTGTCCACATCACAGTTTGTCCATGCATACCTATCACATAATGTCCACAAAATACAGTTTGTCCACAGCCTATCATCAGAAAACATCCACAAAAAATGATTTGTCCATTGATATTGTGGACACTTTGTGATGGTTGGCTGTGGACAAAGGCTGTTTTGTGGACACTTTGTGATGGTTGGCTGTGTACAAAGTGTGTTTTGTGGACACTTCATGTCAGTTCTGTCTGGACAAAGTGTGTTTTGTGGACACTTTGTGCTAGTTGTGTGTGGACAAACTGTGATTCATGGCCATCTCATGCTAGTTTTGTGGACAAAGTGTGGACACTTCATGACAGTTTTGTGTGGATAATCTGTGTTTTTGTGGACACTTTGTGAGAGGTAAGTGTGGACAGAACATGACGTGAACAATTCGTAGCATGTGGACAAAACAGGACTCCACCCCCTATCATGGGAGCCCTGGTAAATTATTTATAAGTGAGGCGATACCAATTACTTTAATTTGTTATTCACTATGGGCTGTCCCCATTCCCTCCCACCCTGTCCTACTTATAGTTAGTATACCTGATGAAATGGGCTCTAAAGATAAATTTTCTTAAAAATGAGTCACAAATGACATACATCTCTTCCTATCTATTCCTTTGCCCCTCATTCCCGATCATTTTGCTCAGGTTAGACTTTATTGCCCAATATATGGTCATTTTGGAAAACAATAGTGCACATTCTTATTTTCCCCATTGAGAATACACTAGAGTTGAGTTTGACAACAAATATACACAACAGGTTGCGCCTTTCAATACCGTGTCATCTTGTAAAGAATTATTCATAGCTTACAGTATGATGAGTATTTCTAAATGATCAGATATACAAACACTTAGTACAATCAAATAGCAATTCTTCATGGATTACTACACAGGGAAAACAGACAAACAACAGAAGTAGACAATGAAGATAGTAGATCTCTTTTCGACATAGCTCAGGTCAACTCAACGTCTCAACACTAAACATCAGTAATCACAACCTCAGTAACGACACACACGGGCAGCTAACAAATCAGCATAAGGTTTGACATTTTCAGTCAGTGGCTTATATGTCCAAATTCAATGTATCCTTCACATATTACTCTTAATCATCATTTGAAGATGATGGTTGTTTCGTCATCATATTAAACATCAGATTTTCGACATAAACAGCAACATTGTTTCAGCGTTTTGAACATCTGCGCTCAACTCATTCCATAGAAGTACACCCTTATATAGAGGACTTCTACGGTACAATGCACCTTTAGGGCGTTGCAGTTTGATTTTCAACATAGCATTACTTCTAAGTGTTCTGTTTGGTATGATTAAATTCTCCCCATTTCTAGAATGCTTATACATTAAGCCCAGGATACTCCTACGTCTCCGGCAAGCAGCCTCTCACAATCACACTGTACATGAAGCGCTTCAATATGAATATCGCGAGGGTCGATAATCCCCAGACAGCATCTTAAGCAATGATTTTGTATGGTGTGTAGACCATGGTTTCCCCACATGGGATCCCATTTGGACCTATCACTACTAATAGATAACATTTGATTGACCCCCATCCCTTGAATAGTGTACAGTTTGGAATTTGGAATTCGAGGGAAAATCAGATATATCCACTGTAAAGTTTTTTGAAGGGATCCAGCTAAATAACAGCTGAAATTGAGCCCTCATTCATGCTCATGTATGTACCATGATTGTAATTCATAATGACACTTAGTCCATGTATTTTGTTACATAGATTTCATATTTGTGAGCCGTTTTAACCAAATGAGTCGGAAGTCGCAGATATAAACTATTCTGATATTGCCAGATTCGTGTGAAGCCCATCAAGAGCTTTCATTTGATATATGGCAAGTGGTATGTTGCCCAATATTCACTCTTAGGCGATATTTTTGATACTTTTTTTATTGATTTAAATGGGAATTGATAAAAATGAGATAATTAGCATTTAAATTACATACTAACTTTGTCATACCATACAATTGTAGATCCTATGGCCATCATTTTGGGGGAAATGGGGGTAGAAATTTGTTTTTTTATCGTTTGCCAGAAGATAACTATTCATATGTTAGAAAAATTTCAAAAACTCATTTTTCAAAAATAATATTTTTCCACACTATGCTACATAAAATGCCCATATCTGGGCTCTTAGTGGTGCACCTTCTGACCCATTTTGTTAAAACGAGTCACATTTGTATTTGGGCTTTATATGCAGCTACAAGGAATATACAACCACCATAACTCCACTCTGCTGTGTGGTCTGTTTATGCTTCACCAAAACAAATGCCATGTGTTGGGGAGGTTCTGGTCAATTAATTCTTTATTCTGACATGTTATCTGTAATATCCTGTTATGGCTAATGTACTAGAGGATAGAAACATATTTGTCCTATTCTTTCTTAAAGTTTTGACCATAACTGACTAAATGATAATAATGGGATATATTTATTCCTTTCTCGTTTAGAATTCAGACCAGATGAAACACATCTAATATGGTAGTCCTAGATATATTATTTTTAAACTTAATAATTAGATTATATGATATAATCATAGTAGTTATGATGTCCTACTGTGATGTTTTAATGAAGTACATAAATAGAGAATGATCAATAACAAGACCGTTCAATCTAGTTTTATTCAAGCTTTATTATTCCATCTGGTCACTACATGTTAACAAGTAGTATGCATTTGGCAATGTTATCTCCATGTCTAGACCAGTCAGTTTGTAGTGTGGCACATGTTTTCAAAGGTATATTTTAAGATTTTAAGCTTCATTGATAGAACTTGTAGCTCAAACGTATATAGCTTTTTGGTGCCGCTTTCACCTTTGAGGCCGTTTATTGATCCTGTTCACGGTAGGAGGTAATCAAGAATTTCAAACAAAGAGCTAAATTTGTATTTTTGGGGGTAGGAGATATATTAGTATACATGTGTCAATGATATTACGGTGCGCTTGTTATAAATCAGTAGTATATAACAGGATTTGTTGCAAATTCAAAAATTTCACAGCAGTAAATGACAAATAAGAAAATACCTTTTCAGTTCTTGATGGTCCCTTGCATATTTTTAAGTTCTATACTACTAGCCCTAACAGTGTATATATATATTGAACATTAAGTTGAGCTAAAGAAGGAGGTTAAGTTCTTTCAATTTCTTCTCAGCTTAGATCTCTGTCAGTACTACTTTTTCTGTACTGCTATATCCAACTTTCATTGTAGTATTTAATGAAAGATTAATGTCTCTAGATGGACCTGGTTAATTTTCTTTATTCTCTTCTCAGATTAGCTCTGTGTGATTAAAGGGCGGCTAGCACCGCTAAGACTGCCAGTCTTAGCAAGTCACGTGACCTCGATAGCGGTGCCCTGATTGGTCAATTGGTGCCGCTGGTTGCTGCGTGTTTTGTAAGAACTCAGAGGGAAGGTACCAATCTTTGCTAGGAACGGTGCTAGCCGACCTTTAAGCAGCCAGAGGGCGTACAGAGGGCGTACAGAGGGCACACTGGTAATACGACCAGTAAACAATGTTCTACAACAGATGAGGTAGAATGCTTGGAAAACTGGTTTAAAAAGTAGCTGTTCACCCAAGTGCCCAACAGAAAGAGCGGCCAGAAGATCACAAGATAACTGGGTATCATTAAGATAGTTTAGATACAAATGTCATCAATGAGAAAAAGCTTCACCCCTCCCCCCCCCCCCTATTTCAGTTCTTGGCCCTTACAATTTCTTCTGTGTAAATCGCCCTTAATGTTAGTGTTTTGTTAGCTTTTGAGACATCAGATGGAGTGAAGATGGCCTGTTCCATAGTCAATTTGATTCCATTTCCAATCCGAGTCGTGAGGGAAGATTCAATGGTCGGCTGCTGATCAAAGCGAGTTGCGGTGCTCGGTCATGCCAACTCAAGGACAGAAGGCTTCCTGTGAAAGATTTATCACAATCTATTTTACAGACAATCAAATTATATTCCGAATAATCAATTACTGAGGTCATATATGAATTAGTTGTGTATCTAGTGGTACTTGGCAGATTTTGATGCAAGCAGATGGGTGAGTAACTCACCAGGGCTGCAGCCATCATGCCCACAATTACAGGTAGATGCACTCCTAAGGGTCAATAGGATGCACCAAAGAAGCACCAAATGTTTGCATGTTTGAAGCTTTGAGGCAAATTCCTGTCCTTAGAACTCTAACACTAAGATTACTAAACAATCGTTTAATTTAGTTTACTTACCCCATTGATCACTGCATCTCGGTGTGCGATACTTTTAAGGCAGAATGCCTTATTGAAGCTAAATGCACCATTCTTTTGCCCGTTGGTCCCACAGGTACTACTGTCGTACATTTCTGGGGTCCATAGGAAAGTGCTAGACGGGACATGGTTCTCGCAGGTGAAGAACTCAGGTGTACTTGTTCTTGCTAGATAACAGTCCTGTGGGAGACAAGGGAGATTGAGGGATAAGACAAGGAGTAATAACCAGGATTGTGTAATTAGCCCGGTAAAATCACATAGTGCTATGGCATGCTATACCTGTTTTTAGTCATGATGCAATTATGTATCGATGGTATGCACTCATCTCTATGGTCAGCATGATGTTTGAATACACATGAATACATGCATAATAACAACCAATTGGATAATACGCTTGTGCTGATCGTTGGTATAATAAGAAATTATTAATTCACAAGATGTATTAAACAGTTCAGTGATAAATCAGTTCTTCTACATAAGTGGCTACTGTTAGAAGTAAATGTAGTTGAGCAGTAGAATCTACATTAACTACTACGGTATAAGTTTACATCCTTGTAATGTGTTGTTCTTGTATATTTCGCCTTATTTTGCTTCATTTCGCTCTATTTCGCCCTGATTTCACCCTGGTTTTGCTCTGATTTCGCCCTGTTCCTGGCAATACTTAGGGCGACGCTGCCGCGAAATGAAGCGAAATAAGGCGAAATGAAGCAAAATGTGTGAAAAAAACATTTAAAAAAGATCGCCTCGCTTAGCAGCTACCTGTGTCGCCCTAGTGGAGTCTGGGCTTTAATGCGCTTACTCACTTTTCCGAGCCATGCCTCTTCCTGTATCTGGGCGGTACTAGTGACATGAGCCTCATATGTTGTGCTGTCACACCCTGACTTGTAGTTAGAGGTCTTCAAATCCAATCTGTGCAAAAGGGAATAATGATATACTAATAATAAGGTATAGCCTGACATAGCATTTGCTGGATCATTGAATGATACTAGTTTTCTAAGGGGAATTCAATGTAAAGAAATGGGAAGGTAGCTCATGAAAAGCGCTGATGCATGTATTAAGAACAATATGCAATATTTCATATGATACTTGTAAGTGTCGGTTCATGGTTGAACTAGCAGTTCAACATCAAGCGAAAATCATTTGATAAAAGTCAGATCAAGGATAATTTAGTATCCCTGGTGAATTCGTTGGAATAATAAATAACATACAACATGTAGATATGAATACACACAACTAGTTTTCATTCACATTAAGAATTTATAATGTTAAATGTGAGGGACTCGATATCCCAACCTCCTGCGCTGGCTGATTAAGGTGGTCAAGAGGAATACTAACGTAAACCTGAGTGTTTTCCATGCACGGGTGTCCTCGGCCTCAATCATTTTTTCCAAAACCGCCTTCAACTTCTGCAAAAGTAGAAAGCAAGAGCTTCATATCATCCACTAGGAATTTTCTGCCAATTTAATGGCATTGGTAAACAATGGCTATATGTGCGTTTGGAGGCAATCAAATTTTATCAATGGGCAGTTAGAGGTTAGAAAGTGTATTTTCATACCATGCATTAGGCTCCCGGGGGGCACTCAATTGTTGACCCTTGCCTAGGGAAATTCTGCAAAAGTTGACCCTTGCCTAGGGAAATTCTTCTCAAAAGTGGACCCTTGCCTAGGGAAATTTGTTGAAAAAGTACCCTTGCCAGCCGGAAACTTGTATGCAAAATATACTAAGTGCCCCCCCCCCCCGGGATTAGGCTATAAGTTGCAGTGAATGATTGGAAATGAAAAGGAATGGAAGCGTGTTCTTGGTCAATTTTAAAATGATTGAACTGTGTGTCCCAATCATTACATATACTGTGCAAGTGTAATTCGCATAGTTCTTTTATTTATCCTAAAAAATTACAGTAGCCTAGGACATATCTTACTAATAATCTAGTGTCTGCATAGAACATACATGATATATGGTAAAAAGTACATAGTTAGGCCTTAGGGACGAGTTATGTTACATTTAGATATAGGGCCTAAAGGGTGTCTGGTGGTATGACACATGCCTGATGTTTTTGGCATTTGAGAGAGTGGTAATATTGAGATTTTGAATAAACTATGTTATGGCCATCTGGCCTACATTGCATTAGTTGGGTTGATGGAAATGAAAGGTGTTAGTTACATAATAATACGGTCTTTGAAGTTGGCCGATCATTATGAGTTTTTATAATTGGCCTACGTCGTAATACATGTCCCAGAGGCTAATGATGAGAGTGATTAAGTGGGCTTACATCTATTTGTTTTTGTTCCAGGACGGCGGCAGGAATGACCGGCAGGAGACAGACAACAAGGACAATGCACAGCTTCATCTTGTTGACTGAAATAATAGAATAATTTACAAGATTTGGCAATAATTGAAACCTAGGCTAGTGAACAGTGTCATCATAGAGCAGGGACTATTCGAGCGATCCATCCCTGCGAGCCTACTACTCAGACATGAAGATATTACTGATTCCCTACATATACTTATATATAAATATATTTATATATACACATATATGTATAATATATATATCTATATATATATCTATATCTATATATATATATATATATATATATATATATATATATATATATATATATATACATATATATGTATATATATATATATATATATATATATATGTATATATACATATTGCACATCAAAGCTATATTCTTTACTTCAAAAATTAAGTCAAACTTTACAGAGAAAAGAAACAGAGTCAAAAGGCAGTCCAGATTGTCTCCAGAATGACTCCCCTCTCTAGGCGAGCCTAGGTTCTTATGTTTCCCCCTTAAGTCAGCCAGGGAGTCACCTAGAGTCAACCTGGGCTCTCCTGAAGGGGGCAACCTGGACTCCCTTTTGACTGTGTTTCTTTTCTCTGTGTTATCTTTGTAAGTATCTCAAACTCACCTTTTTGGCCTGATAGGAAAGGAGCCTTCTGTACTTCGTGGTGTGACAGTGGAGTAGACTTGTGTATTTGGTAGCTTGACTTGATCTGTGTGGCTAGTGATGTGACTGGGGAAGACTTGGGTAGACTTGGTGATGTGACCAGGCAGGAGACTTGTGTAGCTGGTGGTGTGACTTGGTGTGTTGTAGAGGAGACTTGTGTACTTGTTGGATGCTGCAGCCCGACTGGTGAAGGTGCGCGCTTACACTTAGTTAAATTCCTGAAACCTGTCTTAGGTCCCACCCTCCCTCACTTCAGATGGAAATAAGTCACTCCCACCTTATCAGGTGATGCTTTCAAATAACCAATCATATCCCTTCGTTTCTGTTACCAGGGGAGTTATGTGTATGGGAGCTTGCATATAATTGAAAGTCAGAAACCTGTCCTGCCATCCATACCAGCTGTATAGTGCTTTAATGCATCATGCCCTTGGTTGTTTTGAATTCAGCCCTAGTAAATCTGCTGATCAGGGCTATATGATTATATCATGCAGACCCTTTAAGGGCCCATCAACCCTACAAGGTTGGCATGATGCATGAAGGCAGCAGTGGTGATTTACTCACCAAGGCTGCATTCATGCACCATGATGATGCAGGGCATACTGCATTTTAGCACTAGATGGCCCATAAATGGTTAAAGTCTAAACAACCGATCACATACCTCCTGGCTGTTGTTAGGGGGGAGGGGGTATATATATATATATATATATATATATATATATATATATATGTATATATATATATATATATTTATATATATATATATATATATATATACACACACACACACACACACACACATATATATATATATATATATGTATATATACATATATATATATATATATATATATATATATATATATATATATATATATACATATATATATACACACACATACACACACAAATAAATACCAACGCAGATACATAGATCTACATAAAAATTGGTCTCAGTCTAATAGTCGTGCTTGTTTGTGTTATCCCTCTGGGGTAACTTGACCAAAAGTCAACCTGTCTATCTTATAACATGGTGTTCAAAGAAACCCTATCACCTTTACCTCAATAATAGCTTTTTAAAGAATTCTCTCAGGATCCCTAACACTGCTCTTCCTAGTGGGCCTTCTCTATGTGCCTAAGGGAGTGCTATGAGGTAAAAGTACAGACAAGGTGTAATGGACATTTGAAAACAGTACACACAGAAAAGTAAAGGAGTCGCCATGACTCTGAGAGCCAGAGTCACAGTTTGTTTCCCACGTGACACATCAGCAGTTGACCCATCAAAAGAGGGGGAGTCAAAATCGAATACATGAGTGCATGCAGGTCAGGTGGATTGTGTATCTATACCAGGGTAGAGTGGGGGCAACAGGTGTATATAATTAGTGGACAGGCCAGGTGAGGCCTGTGAGGGAAGTGTGGGAAGTGAGGTTATTGCTGAAGACAGGTCAATAACAAGACATTTTGTAATGTCTACCACTTCCCCCTGTGTGAAAGGGCTAAGTTATATCTGACTCACACTACATTCTACAGACCATTGGCCATACACATTTTAGATGCCAATATCAGATCTATATGAAGTAGTGAGCAGTGCCACACATTATATCTCACACAGTTAGTGCCCAGCCTTATCTTCATTTCCCATACCCACAAATATGGTGACTAAGCTCTATGCTGTGGATGTTCTTGGAATGTATTGTACAGTTTGTCATCATATTTGATTCAGGTAAGTTAACTGGAAAGCTTATCCATTGACATCCCTTAATCACACTATTCAGACATAGTGGACCTATCTATAAAGAATCAAAACTGTGTGGCATGTAACAATTATCTAAAATATAGATAGTGGCTCTGCCTTGTGGTTGCCACTGGTACCAAATTAGAGTTGGTTGCCCCACCAGGTGGTTTCATATGCAACTACTATCAGAGTCAATACATCTTTTATTTGACTCTTCATGAAGGGTCAAACTACAAATGACTCTGCTGTGGGCAGAGTCAACTGCACTTGACTCTGCACTGATAGAGTCAAGAGGGAGAGTCAATTTGTACAAGGATCAAGGGGTATGACTGGAGTTGCTGTGACCCCTCCACCAGAGTCATCATGACTCTGCTACCAGAGTCAACTAGAGTTGACTATGGTAAAAGAGTCATGGCGACGCCTTTACTTCTCTCTGTGTAAAGCTTGACTTGGCCCGTCATTGGCCTTCTTCACCAACTCATCTCGAGTGCAAAAGTAAACCCATTGTATATCATGCTGTAAGTGTGTTAAAGGCAAATCACTGGTATTTAACTTCAATTATGTAACACTTTCCCTTCGATGATTTCTAAATCAATTTGTCTCCTGACTTTAGTACTACATTTATTTCATAATACCAACATAGATTAAAAGATGTATGACAACATCTGGACAAGAGAGTGGCTCTTCTTTCAACAGTGAAACACTATTAGACACACCTGCCTGAATTGTCTTCTCAGAAAGTGATTAATGAAGTACCTGACCTGTTTTCATCTCACTTATATAATCATTAGAATTAGTGCATCTAGAAATAAACTCTTTAAATCATACTTGAACTAGGGAGAGGTGTAGGGGTATACCTGGTGTGGAACAAAGGCCTGGTTATAGGCCCTACCATACCTGCACAATAATGCGCCAGGCACTCTTCAATTTGTGGGTCTGTTACCCCCAGCGCTTATACAAGACAGGCACTTATTCAAGGTGATGTTATAGTGCTTAAGAACAGTTTGGAGACTCCTATTGCCTGGCACTTAGAAGACCAGCGCTCTTTTAAGACCAGGAGCATTATCGCAATAGTACGGTACCACCTTAATGTACTCATGTATAATTATTGAAGTTATTACCTGTTTTATAGGCCACAACAGGTAATTCAGTTATTAATTCTGATTCATGTCCCCTCGGGTTCCTTAACATTGGTGGTCTGAGTACCCACATTCCTCTACTCTACTGGCAGGCAAGAGGACTTATGGTATGCAGTAGAAATATCTGAGCTGAATAACATTGAATAAAGTTAGATTAAAACCTTCAGCCACATAATTATAATTGTTATAGGATAGGTGCAAGCTTAGAGATCTAGTTCCTACTTTGCTGATGGTTCTTTATAGTGCTCACTCTCCAGTGTTTCAGCTTGGTGCAGATTTGAGGTATGAATGTGTGTTTGGGAGAGTGAGGTATTACGTCTTAGTTCTAAGACATAGATTGTATAAGACATCATGTTGCCCCATCTGAACTCTATTAGTAATTGGAGTAATTGGATGAAGGCTTAATTGTAATTATCATACACATGTCAAACACGTGTACCTGTGTACTCTGCACTCCCTTTCTGAGGATATAGGGCACGGAAAACACACTTTCATAGAGAAGGTTGATTTTATATTGAGTATGATGCTCATGATGTAACCTTGTCTAGAAAGTTAACGTGTATACAGTAGCAAAGGTTGCATCATACCTCATCACTGATAAATGAGTATTGGTGTTAGATCAAGTCTAGAATCGTGGGCGAAACCTGTACAAAAATTTCCCTCACAAATCTTTCATTCCTGCTACACCATCTATAAGGTTTTTAGCCATTTATAAAGTTCCGCTAGTGCCACCATGGAATAAATCAGTTAGATCGTAATGAAATAAAGCAAGCATAAAGGAATTTCTGTAACTGAATGTGAAGCGGTGTTTCTGTCAGCTGACAGAACTGACCCAGTTTTAAGACAGAGGTTCATAGCATCCCATTCAAACTGAGTGTCTATTCAAGAGTTGAGTTTCTCTATGTTTTCATTGTAGGGGAACATATTTATAGTGATAATTTTTGTTATCCAGTGAGACAGCCCGTCACCTGCCGTGGTTCCTGTCATTGTTCGCTAAAGGTCCTGGCTGCAGATGCCATTTTAAGAGAGGTATGCAGCTGGCTTGCTTACCGGATGAGACAAACAACAGTGCCCAGCAAATTAGTGTCAGGTTAGTGTTGGTTTGGGCAAGCTCGAGAGAACATGCATTGTACACACACAGTGTTTGGGTTTGGGTGAGCTAGGGGTGTGTTGCTTCAACTCTGCCACATACCCATCCATTCCCACCAAGCAGCTCGAGCACCATTGGGGTGATGACCTTCTCTATTCTACTTACTATTGGTTGTGTAAGCTGTAGGTGGCCAGGTACCAAGAGGATAAACTTGAGTCAGCCGAGGGGGGAAGGGTACATCATTTTTCCTTGGTTGCTCATATATATCCCAGTGGCCACAGCCCAGCTAAAGAGGCATTATTAAGCCCTACAGAGAATTTGCAGGGCCTCATAAGTAATTAAAGATGATCTGTGTCCACTGGGTAGGTTTTTGAGGCACAATGTGGGATTAGATAGAAAAGTCCGTTGGCGGATCCAGGGGGGTGGCCCGACGGGCCTTGCCCCCCCCCCCCAAAAAAAAAAGAGAGGGGAAGAAGAGAGGAAAGAGAGGGGTTAAAAGAGAGAAGAGAACAATACCATATAGACACAACACATCAGCATGCCCCCAAACCTCCCTAGTATGGCTTCTGTAATTTTTCTGCGCTGCCCTTCACTTGCGCTGTGTGTGAGAACAAGCAGAATCGGCGTTTATAGTAAATCCACAAGTCAAAATCATAAACTGTGCTATCTATGGAGCTGACATAAATAGAATAATAGACCCTGCCTCTACCGTAAAACACCCTCACCAAGACATAGCCGAGCAGTTCATACACAAGGTGAATCAAAATCTACTTGACCTGAATTCAAGGTTTGGTGTACACCAACTCTACACCGACAGGATCACGCACAAATACAACCCAACAAAAGGTCATATACAAAATTATGATCAACTCCTGGAGGGTTACCTGCCGTCATCAAATGCCCAGCGTAAATGTGCCAGACTGATTGCATCGAGTCTAGAGAAAGACAGCGCCAATTGGTAGGGGGCCGGGATTCTAGGATTATTTTATTCTGGATCCTGTTATGTCGACTGCAGTCACGAAGTGTCATTTGATTATTTTATCAATAGACCTCTTCATTCTAATGTCGAACGCATTGGTTTAAATCTTGGCTCAATAGAGGATTATTTTATTCTCTATTTGATTAACAAGTAACAACCACTGGTCAGGATGATTACCCATCATATAATACACATCAATGCAAGCAGGACCTATTAAAGTAATTCAGATTATTTTATCCAAAGTTACAGGGTTCATTCTTGTTCAACAATCATCTGCTGATTGTGCCGTCACAGATTATTTTATCAGTGACTTAACAATCAACACCACACCAACAGCAGCCAACAACATGACATCTACAGCAACACGGCACAACTTACATCATCACACAGCCTACAACATCATCACGCTGCCTACTCACCACACTGCCGATATGAAGCCTACATCACCACGCCTCTTGTACATAGTTGATCAATATTATAACAAACTATATTAGTGACAATTTAATACCAATGTATGAATGTATGTGTGACAATCAGAGCGACGTCTCTCTCATTTGTGAATTAATTATGCTAATCTATGAGCCTCAGCCCTAGATCTGTCAAGCAAAGTTACTACAAAGTTATAGCTGCGTACTACCGTACTTGTTATCACAAAGTTACTGAACAGCACTAAAATGCTCTGATGAGCGGTACGGTACTCCACTACCCGCCCATACCAGGGTCGGCGTTAAAGGAGATATACCATGTAACGAATACTAAGGAGAAACAGGGCTTTAACAAGATTGCATCCCAAAAAGCAAGAGTAAACAAGTGTAAATACGGAACGACCGGACTTCTTTGTCTGTCGTGTTCCAATCCACGTGACACTTGACACAGCCCTGGAGGGAGCTGCACCAATTGAATGTACTGAGTCACCCCCGCTTAGTACCCAACACATACCATAGGCATTAACCACTGGTAGCTACCAACCGGTATTAATCCTAAAAGGGCTACTTGATAGTATTAGCACCACCGAAAATCGTAGAGCACCTCAACGCAGGAGTGCCAATCTATGCACGACAAAAATTTATGAAGAACTAATTAAGCCAATCATTGACTCTCGTTTGTGTTGAATTACCTCGAAAGACTGTTGTGTCTCTGAAGGACGGCAGCCCATCTGATTCACATCCTGCACCCACTGCCAAACTGCACCACCCAGTAACTTAAGCGAACTATGAAGAAATTGAGAGCACCTTAATAAGGAGTGCCGCTGTTGTTTATTGCATTTGTTCAATTATTGCATTTGTCCAACTATCCAGTCTTTTTGCTCATGAAAAGCATACGCGGACTAGTACTACTTGTCACTGCACTACTAACTTATGATTTTCAAACGGACATATTCGCACATCTGGATCTAGTGTCGTCAACCACAGACACTACTGATCCCCACTTAGGCAGGCCACAGGGAATTACCCACCGACCAGCCTCTCCTAGTCTGCCGAGCGTCATACGGCGGCTAGGTCTTCGCACCCCTTCGGCCCTAGGGCCACTACAGCTACAGTTATTAATTGTGAGTGATAGACAATCAGTTATCATGGCCCGCATAAGCTTTGATACACTCAGAGACAGCAACGGGCTGCGCATTATGTCAATTAATGCACGCAGCCTTGAGAAAAAGGTGACAAGACTACACACCTTGGCATATAACCTGGATTACATCTGTGTCTGTGAAACGTGGTTGAACGACTCAATCCCCACAGGCACCGTAAATATGCCCAACATGGCAATCTTCAGAACCGACAGACCTGATAGCCGCAGAAGGAGGGGGGGTGGGGTGGCGTGCTATGTGAGATACGAGTACGCCATTTACACTCAGCTCTGTCCCCAGCTATGCAGGGCAAACAAGGACCTAGAGGCTGTTGGCATCATGACCAACTACCCAGGACAACGACAACGCGTGATCATCTCAGCATATAAAAGACCGAGAGGTAACTGCAAATCGGCCTACAAACAACTAACAGAGATGCTGAGGCTGCCAATTATTGGAAACCGCGAGATTTGGGTCTTAGGTGACCTGAATGTCAACTACCAGGCACAACGCACCGCCAAGTTCAGGCACATGTCCAAATTCCTACGGGACTGTGGACTGAACCGACTACACACTGGTCCAACATATCGGCACCCGATGCACGGCTGCTCCACCTTGGATCACATATACACTAATAGCAACCACATTGACAGTCATGGTCTGCTTGATGACTCAATAAGCGACCACTGGCCAATATATGCCATCAAGAAACAGGAAAAGACAAAGACCGTGGTGAAAACTGTGTTGGGTAGGTCGTACAGAAACTACTCAACGGATGGACTACTCACACACCTGGAGGCCTCTGGACTAAATGATGCCATCGCAACGCAGGACGATCCCACAGAGGTGTACTGCCGTGTGATACAAGACATCACCTCCTACCTGGACTCCACCTGTCCAATTAGACAGATGCGCATCAAAAACCCCGATAAGCCAGAGTTCACACCTGAGGTCAATAACCTAGTACATAGACGCAAGAAGTGTCTCAGACGCTCCAGAAGAGTAGGAAGAGGCGTGTACAACATCCACCTAGCGCAGGCTAACCGACTGAACAAACTGATCGGGTCTAAACTGGCCAACAACAAGCGGAAATCTGTGGTTGACAACCTGCGGCGCTTTATCCACGACCCAAAGCGCTTCTGGGCAGTCATAAACCGGCTATGGAAGGGCACCACGCCTGACTTGGCTATCCGGCTTATTGACTCAGCAACAAATTTGGAAGTACATGAACATGATACAGCAGAATTTATCAACCGCTACTACTGCTCCATAGGGGACCGGTTGGCACAGGCTTTTGTAGAAGATGATCAACCTGCTCAAGACAACCGAGCTGCACGAGAGGATCCCATCGCTGGTGATCTGGCAGTACAAGCGCGCGGGCACCCACCACTACCAGGCGCGCAGGCTGCACCGGCCCAGGGAATCCATGCACCAATCCGCCGGCGGGGACTGGGTGCAGTGGATGCGGACCGCTGTGAGCTACGACCAACTGACATTGTCCAGATAAGGAAAATTGTCAACAACCTCAGCACGGACAAAAGCTCCAGCATCCCTAACATGAAAACCAGGGTGATAAAGGACTGCTTCACAAATATGCCGGAGGTAGCAAGACGAATTGTCAATACCTCCATCTCGACACAGACAGTGCCGGAGAAGTGGAAGGTGGGCACCATAATACCGCTACCCAAAACGGTTTTGTTCCGGGACGCTCAACCCAAGACGCCGTCAATGACCTGGTAATGGACATCTACACAGCCAGGAACAGGAGCCATCGGTCGGCCGTGGTCTTCCTCGATATGAGGAAGGCTTTCGACACGGTCGACCATGGCATCCTCCTAGACAAGCTGGAAACGCTAGAACTAGGTCGTAGCTTCATAGGCTGGATCAGGAACTACCTGTGTGACAGGAAACAGCAAACACGTGCCAACGATCGACTATCCAGCAAGGCCACAGTCAACAGGGGCGTTCCACAGGGGTCCGTCCTTGGGCCGCTGCTGTTTGTGGCCTACGTCAACGATGTCTGTGATGTCATCAGACATGGTACCTCATATCTCTATGCAGATGACCTGGCTGTACTGGTCTCTGGTAGGGATGTGGACACAATCAAAGTATTGATGCAGGAAAATCTCAACGCTCTGTCAGGCTGGTGCAAGAAGAACAAACTGACGGTCAATACAGAAAAGACAAAAGTCATGTGGTCATACTCCCCGCGCTCCACCCCAGACTTGTCAGATGTGGAACTCACCATGGATGATACACAGCTACAGGTTGTACGGGAATTCAACTACCTTGGTGCTCTGATCGACACTCATCTTTCCCTGAGTTCACACTTGAAAAAGGTGATCAGCTTAGTCCGGGTGAGACTAGATCAATTGAGGAGACTGCGGTCCAACTCTGACAGGCATGCCGCATCGACTGTGTATGTGCACATGATAAGGTCTATTATAGACTACTGTGGGTTCCTAAGTGGAGGGGGACCTGTCTGGGCAGTGAGGAAGTTACAGACCTTGCAAAACAATGGCTTGCGAATATGCGAGAGGATAAGAGACCCCAGGGGGGTGGACATAGCAGGGCTACACACAGGCCTTGGAATCAGCACGGTAGCAACCACAAGGAATCGTCAATTACTCTGCCTCCTCCACAAAAGGTCCAAAGATGAGGAGCACATCCTGCGTCGCCCAAGAGTACTGCGCGGTATGGACAAGGTGCATCTGAAAGTCCCGCGCGTCAAAAAGGACATCTACGAAAGGTCCCCACTCTGGCAAGGCTTACCTCACTGGAACCGACTTGATGCTGCAACACAGACTCTAGAAGACCAAAGCAGGTTCCTAGACTCACTGAAGAAACTACCAGACGCCCCACTCGTGATCTAAATCATACTACTGTCGTTCAACCTTACAGGCTGAACCCAGTACCTTGAGTAAAATCATTGACTCTACGTACTATACCATTAACTCTTGTATTCACGTATTCACTTATGACATAAGCTAGACTGATTATGAATATAAAATGAACACTGAGTCTGTCATTCGACCATTGACTTTGGCTAGTTACAAAGCAACCTCACCTCTATTGGAGTAGTAGCTTTTATTACTTCTTGGCATCGATTTGAAAATCGTCCTCTGTATACTACGAAATTAATGCCAATAAAAATTAACCAACAACAACAACAACTCCATGGTTGGCCAGGTTTGGCCCCCCCCCCTCTGGAAAATCCTGGATCCGCCACTGAAGGACCTGTAACAGACGTGACTTCGTTCTCTTAATATTGGTTACAAGTTACTAAGGGTAGAACAAGGTTGACACAGTTTGAGTAAAGTGTACAGGGAACTCTTAAAATAGTGAACTCTGAGGAGCTATACTGACTAACAAAATCTACTCTTATGTCATTGAGCATCACTTAATTATTGATTAATTCCCTTGAAATATGCATTTAAAGATAATTTTGGAGAACATGGATTCAAGTATAGTTATGATGTTTCTCCACATGCAATGCATCCCGGGTGGCTGTATTAGAATACAGCATCTGCATGGCCAGTCTTGATGTTCATCATATTCATCTGAGTAAACTTCTTAAATAATGGTTATAAATCATCACAGGTTAAGGGTTCTGTTTATGTTAATCCCTGTAAATATAATGTATTCAGATCAACCTAATTATATTCCATCAAATCCTCATCAAAGGTAATTAGGGACATTCCCTGATATAATCTTCTAACGTCATCCTAACTAATTGGTCTGCACTCCTCCCCTGGTAAATAGAGCACACTTACTTACTGTAAAAAATATTCCGTCAAAATAACAGAGATTCACTGGCAACACTGGGTGCCGGACTTTCACCGTAAAAAAAAAAGATCATTGTTATTTCAAGTTCACCGTAATTGTAATGGTGAAAGTCTGGCACCCAGTGTTGCCAGTGAATCACCGTTATTCTAACAGAATACGGGACATCACTGTCATTTCAATACAGTGCCTAAACAATAGTTATAATGGTATTTTGTGTAATTTAACTCGTTTATCCCTGTATTATTACGTCCATTTATCCACCTATACCTAACTCTATGCTCAATATGGTTCCATGCCAAATCTGGTACCATGTCCAGCAATAGCATCTTAGTGGCAAGACTTCGGGCCTAATCATTAGGAAACAGTCTATGAGAGCCTTATAAAATGCTTCATGACACTTTGTAATGCCAGTCCATGAGCAGAAGTCACTCTAGGATAGCTACAGAATAAACCTTACAGCTGTTTATCTATATATTTTTCTTATAACCACAAAAATGGTGTTCTTAGCTTCCATGAGAATCTCCTCATGAACCAAACTGCCACCTGGTGTGATAAAACCAAACATCAATTAAACAAAGCTTCACCGTAAAATAAATAAACTGTGTTTCACTGTAAAATAAACTGTGTTTCACTGTGCTGAATTACAGATATTCAAAGTAAAATTGTTCGATTTTACATTGCCCCACTGTAATATTATATATTGATGATCCACCGTAAAATTTTACATTGATTCTCTGTATATTCAACGGAATATTTTTACAAGACAAAGCTATACCGAAAATGAATAAACGGTGTTTCACCGTACTGGATTACAGATATTCACAGTAAAATTGGTTGACTTAACATTGCCTCACCGTAATCACATTTACGATGATCCACCGTAAAGTTTTGCATTGATTCTCTGTATACTCAACGGAATATTTTTACAGTGCACTGTAAAAAAAATTCCGTTAAAATAACGGAGATTCACTGGCACCACTGGGTGCCGGACTTTCACCGTTATTTTTAAGGTCACCGTTTTTTCCTAAGTCACCGTTATTTTTACGGAACTGTCACCGTTATTTTTAAACAAGAGATCTCCGTTATAAAAATCATCTTAGTGTCAATATCATCTTAGTGTCAAGACTTCAGACCTAATCATTAGGAATTAGTCTATGAAAGCCTTATAGAATGCTTCATGACACTTTGTAATACCAGTCCATGAGCAGAAGTCACTCTAGGATGGCTACAGAGCAAACCTTACAGCTGTATCTGTATATATTTTTCTTATCACCACAAAAATGGTGTTCCTAGCATCTAGAAAAATCTCTTCATGAACCAAACTGCCACCTGGTGTGATATAACTGAAATCAATTAAACGTAGCTTCACCGTAAAATAAACTGTGTTTCACTGTAATAATAAACGGTTGTTCACTGTACTGGATTACGGATATTCAAAGTAAAATTGATTGATTTTACATTGCCTCACCGTAATCATGTTATGATGAATCACCGTAAAATTTTACACTGATTCTCCGTATATTCAACGGAATATTTTTACAGTGTTGGCTAGATGTCAGTTATTACTACACTATGTTCAATGACGTCAGATGATACCTCATATGTTAGATTATGTTTGATGGTAATATAGAGCGCTATTCACAAATTTGCACAGTGCCAATACTAACAGGTGACGTCAGGTGGTGACGTCAGGTGGCGTCAGGTGGTACTACACCATGTTAGGTGACGTCAGGTGGTACTACACCATGTTAGGTGACGTCAGGTGGTACTACACCATGTTAGGTGACGTCAGGTGGCACTACACCATGTTAGGTGACGTCAGGTGGCACTACACCATGTTAGGTGACGTCAGGTGGTACTACACCATGTTAGGTGACGTCAGGTGGTACTACATCATGTTAGGTGACGTCAGGTGGTACTACACCATGTTAGGTGACGTCAGATGATACTGTAGGGCGCTATTCACCAATTTGCGCAGAGTGCCAATATTGATGTGGGCTTGGTATGATTTTTGAACGGCTAGATAGTAGGGTGTGATCATCTTCAAACAACATGGGGGAAGATGGGCTCAAATATGTCTCAACCCCTTGGCCGGAGAGGGGGGAACATACACGCCCCCCGCCCTCTTTATGCCAGATCGCCCCAAAATTTAGCCCCCAATGTAAATATGTAAATATAATTTGATAAATTTGCTTAGTTTCTGTGAGTGGTTTTAGGGTATTTTGTAAATTTAATAGCAACTATCAGTTCTGGCTTCATGCAAAGCAATCAAATAACAATCAATTAATGAAGTACTTTTTTTTATTATCCTTAATACTTACAGCTGCCATAATACCTCAGATAAATGGATAGTTCACTTGCTGCATATTTATAGTCTGCTTAGTTGAATGTAGGATATCTACACACAGAAAAGTAAAGGAGTCAACTGTGTCTCCCATGTGGCTCTGGTAAAAATGGAGTGTCAAACAGCCATTGACTCTTTCAATCGTTCTTGAGTGAACGCCGCACTGCAATAGATGAATTATCATTCCCTAAATACACGAATCTGCTCAGTATCAATGCAAATCCCAATATATACAGCTACAGTCTAAAGCACCCCCCTCCCCAACTGTTATCAAATAATGAATATTAAATTCATCTATCCACTTAGTATCAAATCTCCACAATTGCTATACACAGAAAGAAGAAAAGGGGGTCTGGGTTGCCTCCAAAATGACTCCCCTCTCTAAGGGAGTCGAGGTCGCCTAAGGGAGCCTAGGTAACTATCTGGCGAAGGGAGTCACCTGGGGGAGACATATGAGTAGAGTAACTATATGATTCCCCCAGATGACTCACTTATATAGGTCAGCCAGAGAGTCACCTATGCTCCCTTAGGCAACCTGAACTCCCCTAGAGAGGGGTCATTCTGGAGGCAAGCTCGACTCCCTTTTGACGCTGTTTCTTTTCTCTGTGTAGTTTACCACCAAAGGGATCCTGCCTTGCGCCAAGACCTTATACACACCAGAGCCCACACCAACGCTGACATGAGTGCTAGTACCACAATCAATGCCACTGTATTTACCACCACCCCCAATACCTGCCCCAAGGCTACCCCTACCACCCCTACCACTGCCTCTGCTACCACTGCCCCTACATCAGGCACCCTCCCAGTAAACAGCATCAATGGTGGTACCATCAACAGCAGGACTATGACCCCTGCTCCTAGCACCACCATTGTGGTCAGAACTGACCAAAGTGCTCCAAATGTTTGTATCCTCCCCTCCTTTTTCTCTGGGTTCTGTGGAGTCTTTGCCTTCTCAGCCAGCCCATATGTCGCGACCAGCGTGTTCATCCCCGTTGTGTAGATTGTGATTAACAGAAGGAGCCCATCTGCGGCACCGACATTGTTAACTACTGTGGCCGGTGCCAGTCCAATGACCAATCCAATGACCAGCCCCAACGATTGTACCACCGGTTTGCCTGACTTTACCCATAACCACTGTGTGAAGTCAGCCATAACTGCCGCAGTATCCTTCCTAGTTGTAACAACCGCGACCAGCATCCCTGATAGTAGAATAGTCCACACGGCAACGATCCACAGCAACAAAAGGAACATGACCTGTACCAGGTACAGGTCACCAAACACCAGCAGTCTGAGATAGGGTTTGGAGTCTGTCGCCGCCACTAACACCACCTCTGCTGTCCAGGCGGCTGCCATTGCTGCTACCACCGTCGTGGCCCCAACTACTGCCACTACTGTCGTGTACAGCCGCGCTGCTTTAGCGACCTCCACCATTGCCGCCCCAAACACCCCAACCCCCGCAGCCACCAGCACAGCCACCGCCTGCCCCACTAGTAGCATCAGCCGCGGCCAGAGCACAGACTGTGCCTCCTGCATGTCTATAGGGGTGCCCGCTACTGCTGCTTCTACCCCCATCTCCAGCATCCAGAACAACAGGACCACCACTACTGTTTTCACCGCTGCATACACAACAGCTGTTGTCACTGCCTCAAACGCTGTAGCGACTGCTGCTCCGACCACCGCCCCGACCAGAGCCATCCCGGGAACCACCCCGAACACCTTCAGGATGGTAACAGTTACTACAGCCATCCCACCCTGAATGCCGGACAGTCTCAACTCATGACTGATCAACATGTCTGTCTCAGTCAAAGTTCCTTTCTTGAGTCTCTGATTGGTATAGTAGAATATGACAAGCAGTGCTGGAATGATGACTGTAGTGAGAATTAGCAGTTGTCTTTGCCATTCGGGAAGCTGTTTTAACCAAAGCAGCTGTTGCTCCAAAAACATCCTGAAAAGACAGAAGTAGTGTTTAGGGTTATGCAGGGGGAGTACACCACTAGTTGCAAGGACATGCCTTAGGGGAAAGAGGAACTTGAGCCACAAATCATGAATAGCAGTTTACCTCCTCTGAGCTGGACTGTATTATACAAGCAGATAAGTTTGTGAACCAATAAGGGAGTGTTCATTTATCAATTACAGGGGGGGTGGTGAGATTTTGCGCGGAGGGGCGAAATATTTTTACGCCCCCCCTCGAGAGCGTGTGGAGCCTTTCGTGCCGGCCCTCGCCGAAGGCGGCAAAAATTTTCCACCCCCCTTTGAACTTTAGTAACCCGCAGGCTTTTTTGCTAAAAAGGGGCTTAAATTTTTACCCCCCCCCCATCAAGAGGGGTCAGAATTTTTTACGCCCCCCCCCCTCAGGCAGCTGCCCTCAGGATGGGTAGGAAATTTTCACGCCCCCCCCCAAACCCACCACGCCCCCTTGTAACTAATAAATGAACACTCCCTAGAAAGGCAGAATTTGGATCAGACTCTGCCCCCTCTAGACTGTTGTTGTTGGATTACTGACTATGCTTGGCTGTCTAAGTACAGGGGTGTGAAATGGAAAAAACAGATTTCCTCTGAAGATGGTGTGTGAAGTGACAAGGCTGTGCACATCTAGTCCAACCCCTTGCAAATTTCCTGTGACACACACTAGACTAGTACTGCAGGCCTACAGTGGCTACAGTTAGGCATGGCAGGGTACCTTACTGCAGCGCCACCATTGGTGGCCTATTATGGCCCCAAAATACACTCAGAGCATTTTTCAAGTTCTTTCTTCACAAACTATTTTTACACTGCCATGCTAGTTCGACACTTCTACCCCTGTAACAGGGGTATAGAAACCATGTGCCTTTGGGCTAACCAAGTTATTCTGCCAATCTGGCAGAGTGGCTATTTTGGTGGAAGTATTCATTCTTCAGTCTAATGTTTCCAGCCACATGTCCCTCAATGTATACTCACCTGTACACAATCCACAAGGTATTCCTAATACATAAATAGATCTGTAATCCTGGCTTTGTTTGATGTCAACTCCACTCCTCTGGGACACCCCTCCCACCACTTCTCCCTGTTGTTGATATCAAAATGTGTGACATACACTAACATTGACATGTTTGCAGCAGTATAAGAATGCTGGACATGTGGAGTACCTTTTGGGGAACAGGATTGACTATTTTGAGGGAGTGACAGTGAGTACATTTATGAGAACAACACCCTTTTTACTCCCACTATAGGATCTCTATGTAGCTGCAGTCTGGCGCAGTAGCGCCAAATGTGTCGGACTATGCCATGCCTACTACAGTGCAGTGTACAAAACTGTGAAACAGGTCTAACTTGCACCCACTGTAACCTACCTGTAAGAGACACTGCAGCTTCTAACGTCATTGTAAACTGACTGTTTGTCCTGTCCTGTCAGTTACCCATTCTATACTGTAACTGTATGCTGCACAGTTATCTGATCTGCTATTGTGCTGTTGTTGACATCCAGGCCATGCCCCCGGGGGGGGCACTTGGTATATTTCAAGTACCCCCCCCGGGGCTATGCCACATGGAGCAGGAAAACGGTGCAAGTTAACACCCACTAACACCATGACCCACTGCACGTGTTCTACACAAGGTGGCAGCACTATACACTAATGCTTGTGTTCTACACAGGGTGGCAGCACTGCATTAGTCAACAGATGCGAGATCTGAGACACTGCTATTTTGATACTCCTGGAAGCCAAGAGGCAATAATATTGATATAAGCCAAGGCCTGTCAATTCCCAAGTATTTATGGAGAGTATCTTAACCTATCGGTAAAGGACTCTCTTTACTTAAGTCTCATATAGCAATAGAAATAGATACAACTACTATGCTCTAGAACTAAACAGAAAAAAGGTGTCTATTGCCTACAATTATTTGTTCCCATCTAGTAGTATAGTATGTATCGGAACGGGACTATAGTTAACAAGATGAGAAGACAAGATGGCGGACAAGATGAGAAGACAAGATGGCGGACACCGAGTAGACTCGTGTTGAGGCGGAGCTCCGATTGATTTTGGATTTAAAGATACCAAATATAGAGTCCCGACGCTACTTTTTGACCCAAAGGTACATTAAGGTTGCGACGACACAGGGAACAGGTTGAAAATACCTGAATCGACCAAATTATCTGTCAAAGGACGATTTAATATGAGTCGACCGAACCTACGACGGACGCGGCCTCAACCGCTGTCCAAAAAGGCCGGCACCCCGGAGATTCTTGACTATGTCCAACGCTTGGAAAAGAGAGTGGAAGACCTCGAAAATGTGAGTGATACCAACTTGACTGACATCCAGGGAGTAAGTACAAGACTCGCTAGCCTTGAGGATAAAAGCACGGCTTCAGACATATTGCTCAATGAAACAGCCCGGCTACTGAAGGCGCTGTCAGATAAGTATGACACCACTGCTACATTATGTAAACAGAACGCTACTGCTGTCACGACCCTCGATGGTGATTTAAAAGTGGCTGAGGAGTCCATTCTGTCAACCCGGCATGTTGCAAACAACATGAAGGATAGAATTGATAGATTTGATGAAGAAGACAGACGCAAAACTTTGGTAATGACGGGTGTACCTGAACAAAATCGTGAAAATCTTCGCAGATATGTTGACGTACTGTTTCGTGACCTTGAACTTCCTTATGGGAACGAGAAAGTGGATCAAGTATACCGCTTGGGAAAATATGATGACAAGCAAAAGAACCCTAGGCCTCTGATAGTAAAACTGGCAAACCGTGGAATAAAAGCAGAGATCTATCGTAATATTCAAGGTCTCCAAGGAAAGACACATTGGCTGGGAGTATCCCTACAGGATGAACTGTCACCTAAGGAAACCAAAGAATTCCATGAGCTTCGATCGTTATATTTTCTGGCGAAGAAATATAAATACGAGAATGTTAAGCTCAGACAGCGATCCATCATCATTGGTACAAAAACCTACGCGCATAAAGACATACCTGTGTTGCCGAATGGCTTGACCCTGAGAGCAGCTACTACATACAAAACAGTGGATGGACTTGCTTTCAGATCGGAACATAACCCCCTGTCTAATTTGTACCCCTGCACAATCAACCTAAACGACAGGGTATACTCCTCAATAGAGCATGCCTTCCAACATGACAAGGCTCTATCTGGAAATGATCCAGCATCAGATGAAATCATGCGAACGACTGACCCATATCAATTAATGAAATTGGGTAAAGAAGTGTCACCAGGGCCTGGATGGAACAAGGGGTCAACGACCCTCCTCTACAAACTACTACAGCAAAAGTTTAAGGATCCCGAGAGAGCCAAAGCACTGACCAGAACCGCCAAGTGGCACCTATACGAGTGTACTTTCCATCCAGTCTACGGGGTGGGCAGACATCCAGGAAATGTCCACTCACTCACATACGAGACTGTTAAAGGTGGTAACCTCTTGGGCAGGATGCTCGAAAAGATCAGAGATGGTCTCTTGAACAAACCGTGTGGTAATCCAGAACAAGGCCAACAACAGCAACAACAAGAAGGGCAACAACAAGCGCAACAACAACAACCCGAGCAACAACAGGAAATTCCTGAAGAAGACGTCCAGCAACCAAGACAGACACCTGGTACTCCTGAAGCTGAAACAAGAGACGACAACCAAGAAGGTGCTACCGGTCAACAGAAGACTTCTACACCCAGTGTGGAACAAGAAACTTTCAGCATACTTGAAGAGGTAGAAAAATGGGCTCAGAAAAACAATGAGGATTCAGGGGAAAAAGACAAAGACATAGACATGTCAACCCAGTCTGGAAACGGTGAAGAAAGTGACTACTCCCCAAAGAGTGGTTCTGAAAAAACTAAAGTGTAAATAATAACAAAATATGTGACAACCTACAAATATTGTCTCTTTAACTAATGTAAATAAGTGTATTTTTGGAAAAACTGCAATATACTATCTACCTGACTAGAACCAAAAAAAAAAAAAAAAAAAATGTTACTCGTTTAAAAGTAATACAAAAACTGGTCAGATATCACTTCCCAAAGTCTTCAATTATCAGATTTAGAGTAGTAAAATATGATTCCAAAATATGTATCATGAATGTAAATACATTGAAAAACTTGAAATATGTTATGTCAATAAGACAGGTTACTTACCGGTACTAAACGTGTACACAATAATTTGAAAAGGTGATTGACTTATCGGTACTTTATTCTACCTTAAGTTGTCTATAGAAATTTTAAAAATATATGTATCATGAATGTAAATACATGGAAAAAAACTTACTCGACTGAAACATGTTACGTCAATAAGACAGGATACTTACCGGTACTAAACATGTACATAATAATTTGAAAAGGTGATAGACTTACCGGTACTTTATTCTACCTTAAGCTGTCTATAGAAATGTTAGAAATATATGTGTCTCAATCATAAGTGTATATCAGCAAAAATGTTTGCGAAATGTGATGAATTTGTTTACTTACCGGTACTAAACTAAACAACAAACCATTGGTTCCTGGATATGTATCATGAATGTAAATACACTGTAATACTTGAAATGTTATGTTGACAAGACAGACCACTTACCGGTACTAAAAGGGTATATAATGATGGAAAATGTGACAAACTTACCGGTACTCTTTTGGCTTCAATCTTGATTGTGACTCTGATTTTTGATTTTCATTTTTGTTAATGCTGTACAAATGGGCTCAAGAGTAGTCTTCTCTATAAGGTATGAATTTCTGATCTTGACTTGATAGCTTATTATTTTTCTTTTTTTTTTTTTAACTTGATTTAGATTTTGTCGACGTTATACAACAAGACGTTGAAACTAGAATATATATAGTACATGGAGCATTCAGATCCCCTCTAAATCCAGCCCTTGCCAAAATAAGGTATGAGCAGCCAGACGTGCTGTAGCTCACTACCTGGGGTTTTTTCGTTTAAATTCAATATAAAAAACATAAATCTAAGTACAAGGATCAAAATTTCTATGGAAAAAGCTGGTGAATACCCACATGGTTGATACAACCAGACTAACTAAGGGGAAAGGGCAATGCATTATGCATTTAAACGCCCAAAGTATTAGAAACAAGTTCGACTTACTTAAAAAAGAACTAACGAATCAAGGCATAAATGTATTGTTGTTCTCAGAAACATGGCTGACTGATATGAATGCTGATAACGATTATCATATTGATTTATATAATTTGTTTAGATGGGATCGTCAAAGGCAAATGAATGCTGGAGGTCTTTGTGCATACGTAAAAGAAAATTTAACGTGTTCTGACAAAGAGCTTGCTGATTTAAATGTCAGTAATGCTGACATTGAGATTCAATGGCTAAAAGTTAATAATGGTATGCATAAACAGATGATAATAGGAAATGTTTATCGTCCCCCCAGTGGAGATAAGAATATTTTTCTAACAAGTATGAGAGATATGCTTTCAAACATTGAAAACATTGCAAATAAGGACGTAATTGTAACTGGTGACTTCAATATTGATGTTCTACCAGAAAGTAATATCAAAAACAAAATGTACGAGGACATGGCAGATTTTGGTCTGAATCAATTGATACATGAGCCTACAAGAAACAAGTTATCAAACACATGTATAGACCTTTTATTCACAAATATACGTGACATTGAGTCAAGTGGAGTGGCACTGCTAAATACAAGTGATCACTTACCGGTTTACATAACTTTAAAAAAACAAATTGTACAACAGGAGCCACGACATTTTATAGGAAGATCTTACAAAACATATGATAAAGGTGTTTTTGGTAGGCTCTTTAATGAACTTCTCTGGGACGAATTTGATAACAGTGAGGATGTTGAATTCCTTTGGGATATCTTCGAGAACAATATCAACAAGGTACTAAACTTAATCTGTCCAGTAAAAGATTTCAAAATTAGATATAGGGAGGAACCATGGCTGACTCCTGAACTAACAGCACAGATTATAGAAAAAAATCAAGCGTTAAAGAAAGCGAAGAAAACAAACAGAATCCTTGACTGGGAAACTTCAAATAATTTGAAAAATTTGTGCTGTACGGCTGTCAAAACAGCTAAGCAATCTTTTGTGGTGGATGAGATTAACAGAAATTCTAAAGATGCAAAAAAATTTTGGGCCGCTATGAAAGCCATTGTGCCTTCCAAAAAGGGAAAATCAAAACTGATAAATCTAATAGACGATGATAAAAATGTTATAAGTAAAGACAAAGTCTCCGAATACATAAATGCATTTTTTACCGGTATTGGCCCTAAATTGGCTGAGAAACATTCAAAAGCATGGTCCTTTACCGGAAAAACATGTACTAATGAAATGCCTATCTTTGATTTTGATAAAACAGATGTAGAGAATGTTATCAAAGATATAAATATTAGCAAATCATCGTCACTGAAAAATATTTCTTCAAAGGTTTTTAAAGATGCTGTATTAATCATGCCTGTTCGTTTTACCAAAATTTTACTTTTATGTATACGCAAAGGATTTATCCCAAAAAAATGGAAAATTGCTACCGTGACCCCTTTGCCAAAATCTGGTGACCTCACAAATGTATCGAATTACAGACCTATCAGTCAACTTCCCATACCAGGGAAAATATTAGAGAGACTAATACATAACTGCATATCAATCCACTTAGAAGAAAACGACATTTTGGCTAAAATTCAAGGGGGATATCGAAAATCATGTTCAACTCTAGACACCATATCAAAACTAACGAACGATATTTTAAGGGAAAGAAATACTGGGAGGGCAACCATGGCGGCTTTCATCGATACAATGAAAGCTTTTGATTGCGTAAATTACTCAATATTATTTAAAAAATTAGAAAAATATGGGATAAAAAATCAAAATTTAAAATGTTTAAAAAATTATCTGACTGATAGGGAACAGGTCACCATAGCTAATGGAGTCACCTCACCCCCTTTACCTTTATCATGTGGCGTTCCACAGGGGAGTATTTTAGGTCCTTTGTTGTTTTTAATATATGTGAATGATGTTGTACAAAACATGGAAAATGTGAAGATTTTATTATACGCTGACGACACAGTACTTTATTCACATGGCAGCAATCCTTTGGCTATTAAACCGTACCTAGAAGCAGGCCTGGCAACTTATGCAAACTGGTCATCTGAAAACAAATTATCTATGAATGAAAAGAAAACAAAACTAGTTTATTTTACATCGTCAATACGGTACAAAAGCCTGCATTTGCAAGACGTGAAGGTCTCAGTTAATAATAGCATTTTACATTTTGTACAATCTTATAAATACCTTGGAATTATTTTAGACTATGAATTGACATACAATGCTTATGTGAAAGATTTAAAAAAATCGTTGGGATACAGGTCTTATCTACTAGGCAATTTGAAAACTTTTGTACCCACTGACATAATGCTGAGAATTTACAAAACATATGCATTACCAGTCATTGACTATTCTGATATTCTGTATAACGGTGCTAATGTTGATTTGTTGAACGATTTACAAAGAATACAAAATAGGTGCTTGAAATATTGTCTCAAGCTACCAATATTGTCGTCTACTGACTACATACACCAACAAGCTGATTTGCCAATGCTAAATGAACGTAGATTATATCATGCTAGATTACGAGGTTATAAACTAGCAAAAAACCCTGTAAATTGTGCAACAAATATATACCGTACCAGGGCTTTTACCGCTGCTGTTTTAAAATATAATATTATTCACACTGCCTCGTATCAAAGGTCTCTCGAAGTGTATGTGTCTCAGACATGGAATGCTCTAAAGCCGGAAATCAGAAACTCTGAAACTATTTCGAAATTTAAAGCACTAGCAAAAGAAATGTTGCAAGACACAATTCCAAAAAACAAGAAGAACATCTTTGCCTGAGAAATTTGTACACAGTCGAGTGAACTTGGTTTTCAACCATATGCTTTTGTATACCTCTGATCCTTTGTTGTCCAGAATCATAAAGTATTTTCTGTCTGATAATGGCTGTGATATATGGACTAGTTTTACCTTATTAGTTTTTACTCCTTTATATTTTACAAAACGCGATTAAAACTAAACTTTAAGACTCGTCATAGTAAATCAAGATATGGGTGATTTGTAAAATCAGCTAAGCTGAAAATCATCCAGACTTTTTTAGTCAAGTATTTTATATGATTTCTTATTTGGTCGTAAATACAAACAAAATATACAAATACTTGTGATCAAAAAAACTGTGATATCTAAACCTTGAAATACTCAACGCTAAGTCACATGTAATACCGGTATAAAATGTTTTATTGTCTAATCATATCATATTACCGACAAGTACTTGACCATTGATGAAAAATTGTAACTGTGATGCTCAAAAAGACTAATAAAGGTTAAATTGTCTCTTAAAAATTGTCTCTTAAAAAAACTACTGTTTATTACTCAATCGACCTGCAGCCAATCAGAGGCCTCCATTTGGTCACGTGACCCCCTCATTTGCATAATTACGTAATAGGCCACGCCCCCTCATTTGCATAATTATGTAATAGGCCACGCCCCCTTGATCACCAGCCAATCAGGGGCCACCATTTGGTCACGTGACCCCCTCATTTGCATAATAGGCCACGCCCCCTTGATCACGTGACCCCCTCATTTGCATAGTAGACTACGCCCCTTTGATCACCAGCCAATCAGTGGCTTCCATTTGGTCACGTGACTCCCTCATTTGCATAATAATGGGTCACGTGACCCCCTCATTTGCATAATAGGACCACACCCCTTTGGTCACGTGACCGGAAGCGCTCTTTATTTGGAAAATAGGCCACACCCCCTTGGTCACGTGACCTGACCCTCTCCCTCATTTGCATAATATAGACAATAGACAGACTACGCCTCCCTTTTGGTCACATGACTTGGACTAGCTAATGGCAGGCTTCTATAAGGGGGGAGGGGAGGGGAGGGGGGGAGGGGGGCACTTTAAGATGCATGGGGAGGGGAGGGGGGGAGGGGGGCACTATTTATGGGGTGGGCGGGCACTTGGGGGGGAGGGGGGGCCTTTGGGGTCTGCTCGGGAGAAAAAAAAAAAATTATCTGATCTCTAGGGAATCGCTTCCTCCCTACCCCCCTTTAGGGGGGTAGGGAGGAGGCGAGTCGGAGGTGACTGTAGAGGAGTTTTTCGGTGACTTGATGACTTTCAAACGACTGTACTGATAGTTGATGAATTTGACTTTTTGACTTGAATATTTCTTGCGACTTTGCGAAAGCGACTTTGCGGCTCGTAGCCCCTTAAATAAAGAGGTGACTTTGTAACCTCAGGGGGGAGATCCTTCTACACCACCACAGAAAAAGATCTCGGTTGATTGACTGAACGCGGCAGGTATGAGTCATCATGGGGCCCTTGACGGGTGGGTCCTCCCCATGCAGCCGTATGTCGAATTTAAGAAATGCCCGTGTCACACGTCACTAAGGGAGAAAACGTTTTTTGAAAATATTTAGAACCCGAATTTGAGCATTCTGGTACATTTTTAAGGACCCAGACACCGCAAAGCCGGGTACCATCCAAGAAAAAAAAGAAAAAAAAAATTTGGTGAAATGCTTAGGTTTGAAATGGTACTTTTTCTGATGCACTCTTCGAACATTTTTTTTTCCTCATGTCACTATGGTCCATGTCACATGTCGGACTCAAGAAATGCCCCATGGCCCATGTCACTTAGATGTCCGTGTCCGTGTCGTCGTATCGATTTTTAAGAAAATGACCATGTCACCATATCGAATTTAGGGGTCTAGTGACATCAGCATGTCCGGCTATCCTCCACAAATTTAGCTCTAAAATGTTTACTTTTTTTTGGGCCGATTTTTCATCATTTTAAAAAAACAATAGGCTGTTGAAATGTTTGCTGTTGTAAATAGAAACAAAAACAAAACAAAGCGCATGGTAAGATTATGTCACATTGCAGTCGCGGGTCCGCTCGTGGCTTATCCAGCCTCTTCGTGGATCCGCGACTGTCAATGTGATCATATACTAATCACCCGGCGTTTACGGTATTATATACTAAGGTATGAGACGGGTCCTACAGAAAAGGTGTCTAAAAAGCGCTGCGACCTGATTGAAATGACGTCAGCGGCGTCTGCTCGTCAGTGCCCGGCTGTAGCCCGTAGGACATGTCATTCTGCTTTTCTGGATGTTTTGAAATATTTTGATTTAACTGTTAATACCTGATAACAAGCCTCTGAAGCAGTTTTTGATCGAGTACGTCTTCTCTACGTTTCCATCGATTAGCTGCTTCAGCAAAAAAAATCGCGCGCGCGGTCTAGTCTAGATGACGGAGTCGCTAAAGCTCTGTTTAGAGAGTGGAACTTGACCTTGACTATAGACTCAGTACTAACTGAACGCCCCGCTATGTCACTCCTCACGTGGGTATATGTACAAGCTCGGGTTCTTCACTTTACGGCTTGACTAAAACTGAGACGCGTCCATGATAAACTCTAGCCTTTTTTTCCTTTTCTTGGATCGAGAGAGAGATTTTAAATGGGGCGGTTATCTAAATAGCGTGGAACTAAAATCAGGCTGCGGCAGATAGTATCTCTGCGCACCTCAAGACTCAAAGTAACTTTCACTCTCCAGCAGAAGTTTAGTTGTCACTAATGATGGGCGGCGACCGTCGTGCACCGGCGGATATTGGAGGGTGTTGGAGAGCTGAACCTTACAGACATATAAATCAATCGCTCTGGTGGAAATATCTCGCCATAGATTGGAACCAAATACTTATCTAATGGAATCGTTATCAGTTTTCAGTTTTCTTGCCGTACAAAATTTATTTCCAACTCTTCACGTGGTGATAGCTGAAGGTCGCTCGTCGTAGGTACGTGTGACCGGAACACCCTTTTTGGTTTTGGCGCGGGTTGACATCAGATTTGTACCGTACTGTCGCGATTAAGGGCTCTGAGGGAGCGCTTTTCAATTCGGTGAAGTTCTTACTCAGGAGCTATATACAAGCCAGGCGCTGGCGCTTATTCAAAGTCGCGATTTTAGTGCTTGAGAAAAAACATTTGGAGGCTCTTATACTCCGGCGCTTATACAAGACCGGCGCGCTTTTCAACACTAGTTGCTTTATCGCGACCGTACGGTATGACTTCGGTGTCACAAGGTCCCAAACTCCAAATAAGGAAGTGAAACGACGTCGTCTGTCTACCTCGTGCGCGTCATAGCGTCGTCGAAAATAGTGTGACGTCAGCATCTCTCAGGCGGCTAGGAAGTCAGTTCGACAAAATGGCTCACGGAGTGAACTTCGTGGCCGTTTCTCGATCTATGATCGATGCGGCCGTGGAGAAGGAATTCGTAGCCGTGCTACAGAAAGAGGAGGCGGAGAGACAGAACTTCGTGGCCGTTTCTTGATCTATGATCGATGCGGCCGTGGAGAAGCAGTTCGTAGCCTCGCTACAGAGAGAGGAGAGACAGCGGACTGCTGCTGAAGCAGAGGGTGTGGTGGATGAGCTGATCGCAAACGTCACTGATCAACTCATCCGCCAGTGCGTGGAGCGAGTCAAGCAGCAAGTCTGCATGGAGGAAGGACTACCGCCCGCCGTGCTGGAGGAGCTGCTGAAGGACTGCCACGCGTTATGACCACGCCCTCCGCTTCAGCAGCAAGGTCCCTGCGACCCTCTCTCTCTACCAAACGGTCCTTTTAAGGACCAACCACTGATCACAAAAGTTGAAAATCAATCTCAATATAATATACGCATCAGAAAAACCCCTAATACGCTCTACACTGAAACCCTGTTGAGTAGGTAGATCGAGTTGGGCTTTTTGTGTTGTTTTTTTTTAGGAAGGGCAATCAGGTCATCGTGTGGAGATCATCAGGTGTCCTGTGTGTGTGTGTGTGTGTGTGTGTGTGTGTGTGTGTGTGTGTGTGTGTGTGTGGGTGGGTGGGCGGGTGTGTGTGTGTGTGTGTGTGTGTGTGAATTTTATACAAATACAATTATTCATTCCTTTCAGCAAGAAAATTAGCTCAATGTAATCATATGATTTGAACTGCCCTACTTATCAGGGCCTTGACGACATCTGACCGCCCCCCTTTTCAGGATCTAAATGGAAATTCACCGCCACCGCTTTTCAGAGTCGCGCTGCAGTGGTTATCCAATACATGGCGGAGCGCCATTACCTAATTCTTTTGTATGTGAAAAAAAAACAGGACTGATAAGGGGTTTAATTAGACAGATATTGGTTCTACACTATCAAAAAATAACCCCTCAGCGCTTTAATGCTAAAGGTAGCATAGTGCTTTAATGCGCTACGCTCTTTGTCGATATGCCAGTGTATGCATGCATGCAGCCCTGGTGAGGAACTCTGAGTGCTGCATTTATGGCTTATGACGACAACGGGCACTGCACATTAAAGCGCTATGCGACTATTAAAGGGTTAGATCCAGTCTTGCTCCAGTCATCCCGAATGCTATACCCAGAGTTGGTGGTCTGGTCCAGACTGCTGTACACAGATTGTGGACGGGATGGCGGGTTGCTGCCAGACTATCCCTCTGGTACGATATGCGGCTGGCGCGGCCGAGACTGTCTTATATGATGCTGAGTCGAATTATGTATTAGATACCCTACGAGTAACTGAGAGTATGTCAAAATAATCACGGCAAACTGACTGGCGACTTCATAGGATCATAGGGCGGTTATTATTACATAACTCAGTAACCTTTGGTTATGTGTTAGATAGAGTACACTTGGACACGGTTATTCCATATACCCACTGCCCCACAGGGTCAAGACGAGGTGATTTAAATAATAAGACCCAGACGGGTAAAATAGCCAAAGTCAACAATGACCTGTTTTTTTAGCCAATATGGACAAAGAGACACGGGGTGCTGTACACAGGTTGTGGACGGGCTGGCGGGTCGCTGCCAGACTATCTCCCTGGTCCGATATGCAGCCGGCGTGGCCGAGACTGTCTTATATGATGCTGAGTCTAATTATGTATTAGATTCCCTACGAGTAACTGAGAGTGTGTCAAAATAATCACGGCAAACTGACTGGCGACCTCATAGGTCAGTTATTATTACATAACTCAGTAACTTTCGGTTATGTGTTAGATAGAGTACGCTTGGACACGGTTATTCCATATACCCGCTGCCCCACAGGGTCAAGACGAGGTGATTAAATAATAAGACCCAGACGGGTAAAATAGCCAAGTCAACAATGCCCTGTTTTTTAGCCAATATGGACAAAGAGAAACAGAGTGCTGTACACAGCTTGTGGACGGGGTGGCGAGTCGCTGCCAGACTATCCCCCTGGTCCGATATGCAGCCGGCGTGGCCGAGACTGTCTTATATGATGCTGAGTCTAATTATGTATTAGATGTCCTACGAGTAACTGAGAGTGTGTCAAAATAATCACGGCAAACTGACTGGCGGCCTCATAGGTCAGGTATTATTACATAACTCAGTAACCTTCGGTTATGTGTCAGATAGAGTACACCTGGACACGGTTATTCCATATACCCACTGCCCCACAGGGTCAAGACGAGGTGATTAAGTAATAAGATACCCAGACGGGGGGTAAAATAGCCAAGGCAACAATGTCCTGTTTTTAGCCAATATGGACAAAGAGACACAGGGGGTGCTGGGAGTTGGCGACAAGGGGCAAGACGGGCAAGACTACTTCTCAAAATAGACAATGCCAATGGCCAAGACCTAGTTCTTAAATTCGACAAGGCCCATTGGTATCTCTTATATTCGACAAGTGACACATGTGCCCCGTCTGTGGTCCTAATATAGATTTTCTAAAAAAAAAAAAGTAAATTTTCTGCACCGTGTGACAACGACCGATCAGCTACATAGCAGAGATTTCCCCAACCTATTTTTGGTTATTTTTCTATTCAGTTTTTGATCAGCGCACTATATTATCGTGGGGTTTTTTAAAAAAAATTTTAATCATAAATAATATGTAAATAAAAAGAAAAAAAAGAGAGCTGACACGCAAACTCCTACTCACATGTCGCTGTTTTGTCACTAAACCCAAAGACCCACCCACCCCGTAGGAAGGGGAGACGCTTGTGAACGTTCCCTTAGGCCTCTATTCTTTATTTTATTGTGTGGCCCCTAAAGAGGGGCCAACCAACTGACACTGTCAGTTGGTTAGATGCTGCACAACATGGGCGTAATTAATTACGCCTAGTGTTAAGCAGCATGGATCACTGTGGTTTGACAGACTGACCTCAAAGGGCCCCCGTTGGATGGGGGCCCTTGTAGCACAACGAGTCAAAACGAGTTGATCCGTTTTTCAGATTGCCGACTCGGCGAGAGTTTCTGACTATGTATCTTTTATAAAGCCTTAGATATGGTGTGGTATTTTTCATCTCGCTATAGTTTAGTTGGTATTCAAAGAAACTGCCTCATTTCTATCAGAAATACACAATATTGAATTGTTTTTTATATTTTAATATATTCAGAAGCGCACTTTGTTGCCTATATAGCTCATTATGCGTTGAAATGTTCGCGAGCATCGTAGGAATGTACAAAACCCCTATTGTAGGGCCATCTGACGAAAGAGCGGGGAACTATACGTGACCTGAACCCCGCCCTCAGCGCGTTCGTTATTCGCATCTTTGACAGCGACTAAGAGACGCTCAAACTGTCTCTTATTTAGTTTGAACTTATCACAAATTTGTCTTTGATAGGTCGTAGATTGACTTCTGACTTTTTTTCTTTTTTAGTTAGAATAAAAAACAAGTGACGCCGACACAGACCTGCGCATTAACGCGCTCCACCGTCTTCAGAGGGTTGAGTCTATAGTACAGTAGATTCTACTGTGTACTTACACTAACAGTGCTACATATACATACCTGAGTCATAAGTGGGGGGTTTTTGTTGTTTTTTTTAGGGGAAAAAAAGTGATCTACTCACCAAACCGCTATTAGTAGGTAACCTGTATGACCCATACCGCAAACATCTGCCTCGTGACTGATAGTGTACCGGTGGTGAAGTGCTGTTGCAAGAACAATTGAGGCTCTTTATATAGCTGAGAGAGTGAATGGTCTAATCTTGTTTTCACCTTGAGCCCCACCCTATTCCAGAGAGGGTATCAAAAATCACATGTACACGTATATGGGCTTATAGCTGGTGAATAGATAAGGCGGGGCAACTGTGTATACTAACACTACAGGGGGCGTTTTAACGACAGGTGTGACGCGCCAGCCCGTGGAGGGAGCTTTTGCTTTCACCTAGAGAGTGTATACAAAGCCTACAGGGGGTGATTAACGACAGGTGTGACGCGCCAGCCGGTGGCCGGATCACCGCATCTTCTAAGCTTTGTTTTCACCTAGAGAGGGGATCGAGAGTGTATACAAAAAAAAAAAAACCTACAGGGGGTGTTTAACGCGGCCGGCTGCCTACATGCTATGGTCTAAGCCTGTTTTCAGCTAGAGAGGGACCTAAATCACCTAAGCCTTTTCCACCCTTAAATCGATCTGATAATTACCATAAAGAGGAGTAATGCGCGTTACATGTATATGGGCTTATAGCTGGGTAAGAGATTAAGATGCTAGTCAACTGTGTATGCAAAAAAAAACTACAGGGGGTGTCTAAAGTCGATTGTCATGCGCCAGCGGGCGGACGGAAGTCTGCCACTCTAGCTGTGACTACAAGCGCGTGCGTGTGGTAGACAGCTTAAATCAAACACAAGTTAAGCTCCTTATAGCTTCCTACTGACTGCGGATTCGAGTGCTTGAAAGATGGTCTTTTGTTTTTTTCATCTATTTCCTCGGGGGGTCGAACAGGATTAAAGATGTAACGAACCCGCACCTACACAGGTAGACAGCTGGTCGCCTTCCTAGTGAGAGTTTTCCTCTTGAGTTAAGAAGCTTATCTCGGAGCCTAGTACATAAGCGAGAGAGAAACATGGGTCCCACACACTTCTTCTACCACCTTCAGCATGGCCTCATCAGGAATCACTCTACGTTCTACCGAATGTGAGCAATCCCAACACTACTACAGAGCCGCGACAACACCACACGAGGAGACGTCCATGTTTAATGATGAGTTAACAAGTAGCAAGGTGGAGGTTGGTTTTTATCAAGATTCGTACGGGTGGCTGGAAAGTGTGATGGCTACTTCTGCAGCTATTGCTGCTGCTCGTGCAAAACGTGAAGCTCGTATCGCTGTTCGTGCTACACATGCTGCATACGAAGTTGCCAATGCTGCTAACAACGCTGCTGTTACTCTCGCCGCTGCTGCTCGTGCTGCTAATGTTTTTGCTACTGTTTCCGCTCTTGCTACCGATGCTGCTGCTACTGATGCTGCAACGTCTGCTAAAAGTGTCGCTGTTGCGGCTGCTGCTAGGGCTAATGCTATAAATGCTTGTACAGCTGCTAAAAAAATAGCCTGTTTTGCTTATGCTAGTCGCAGTGTCGCTGTTACGGCTATGGCTGATGCACATGATGCTAAGTTACGGGCTTTTGCTTTTGCTGAAGATGCTGTTGATGCTGAAGATGTTGCTGCTGCTGCTGCTACTGCTGCTGAAGATGCTACTGCTGCTGCCGCTGCTGCTGCTGAAGATGCTGCTGCTGCTGCGGCTGCTGCTCTAGACACCTATGACGCTGCTGCTCTAGACACCTATGACGCTGCTGCTGCTGAAGATGCTGCTGCCGCTGCTGCTACTGCTGCTGCTGAAGATGCTGCTGCCGCTGCTCTAGACACCTATGACGCGGCTGCTGCTGCTTTTGCTGAAGATGCTGTTGATGCTGCTACTGCTGCTGCCGCTGCTGCTGCTGAAGATGCTACTGCTGCTACTGCTGCTGCCGCTGCTGCTACTGCTGCTGCTGAAGATGCTGCTGCCGCTGCTCTAGACACCTATGACGCTGCTGCTACTGCGGCTGCTGCTCTAGACACCTATGACGCTGCTGCTGCTGCTGAAGATGCTGCTGCTGCTGCTGCACTAGTCATCTATGACGTGGCTGCTGCTCTAGACACTTATGACGCGGCTGCTGCTGCTGCTGCTGCTGAAGATGCTGCTGCTGCTGCTGCTCTAGACACCTATGACTGAAAACTTAGTAGGCGTTATTTACAAACACTACTGCTACATATGACTAAACTTAGTAGGTGTTATTTACAAACAAGAGAGCCACGTGGTGTTGTTTACAAACAAAGAGAGCCACGTGGTGTTGTTTACAAACAAAGATAGCCACGTGATGTTGTTGTGGCCTATCATGCCAATGAAGGGGTCACGTGATCAAGGGGGCGTGGCCTATTATGCAAATGAGGGGGTCACGTGACCAAATGGCGACCTCTGATTGGCTGGTGATCAAAGGGGCGTAGTCTACTATGCAAATGAGGGGGTCATGTGATCAAGGGGGCGTGGCCTATTATGCAAATGAGGGGGTCACGTGACCAAATGGCGGCCCCTGATTGGCTGGTGATCAAGGGGGCGTGGCCTATTACGTAATTATGCAAATGAGGGGGCGTGGCCTATTACGTAATTATGCAAATGAGGGGGTCACGTGACCAAATGGAGGCCTCTGATTGGCTGCAGGTCGATTGAGTAATAAACAGTAGTTAACTATAGTCCCGTTCCGATACATACTATACTACTCCATCTTGATTATGCCAATACATCGGTTCTCTAGTAATACCAACAGATCGTTCTCAAGATTCCCCATTAAATATGATTGTACATTTTAACATGATTATTAAAAAGCTATATCAATCGAGAAATTTAGCAATTCACTCCCTAAAGTGAACACTGTTGTATACAGTATGAACAGAAATAGCCGGGGTCATCAAAGAGACAGAGTTATAGGCCTATATAGGTATATAGTATGGCTGGTGTACGGTGGCTGTATTGTTGTTTGAATGGGGGGCCAAGTTTAGAATAGCCTCTGGTCTAAACACAAATAGGCTCCACAAGAGGATGGTATTAAGACGATGCTGTATATATGCAGACACTCATTCTAAGGAAGGGGGAGGGTGGGTTGGCCAACAACCCCCGCGGGGGGCACTTAGTATATTTTGTATACACAGGTGTGCGGCTGGCAAGGGTAGTTTTTCAACAAAATCTCCCTAGCAAGGGTCCTGTTTCAGAGAAAAATGTCCCTAGCAAGGGTCTACTTTTGACAAATTCGCCCTAGCAAGGGTCACTTTTTCAAAATGACCCATTTTTCACCAAAATATCCCATTTTGGCCCATTTCTTTAGCCAAAATGTTGAAGACACGAGTAAAATTCCTCGGTGAAATTACTCATCCATTGTACATTTTGTGTTTTTCCTCTTCAAAACTAGGACTTTTCGGGCGAAAGTGCCCTAGCAAGGGTAGGTTTTTGAAGCAAAAGCTCCCTAGCAAGGGTAAGGGTTGTCATTGGTCCAGCCGCACACCCATATCAGAAAAAATTCAATTCCCCCCCCCACCCCGGGCAACAACCCCCTGACATTGATCAGGGCCGACCGTGTTTGGCTATAGTAAAGCATATTTACACGCTTTCTGGTTCCTTCCCAAAACGGGCCAAATGTGTTTACCCCACCTTGGCACAATAGGCACTACTGTTATTTATCTATGGAAAATCTAAATTATACACATGTACATATTCAAATATTCACTAGCTGACATTTCTATGTCAATATAGGTGGAAATGCATGTCAACTGTGTTAAAGAAGAATGACAAGAAAAACGTATTTCTCATTGTGCCAAGGTTAGACTCGAACCCAGGATCTCCTGTGTGTGGTATTCTACAGTAGGTGAGTGTAGCTGAACAGTATGTGATACTGGAAACCAAAAATACCTCATTGTATATCTCGCTGTGCAGCTACACTAGCTTCTGACAGTGCAGAGTTGCATTAATTAATGCATCATGACGACCAAGGGCATAGGTTCTTGAAGACCACATCCGGAGGTTTTGAAAAATATGAGAAAACCAGAATATACCACTGCAGACATACTGTTTTGAATAATCCTTTAGTATATGTGACATAAATATGTGAATTAAGTGGTGTTTTTAGCAAAAATTGTAAATCCCTCCAAATACTGAATTGGTCAATGTGTGCTTTCCTCACTTTGCACAAGGGGGCACTGCTGTACATGGTCTGCTGTGAGAGGCCGTTGCTAAGTACATGTGTGGGAGAGAGTGTGGTGTGTGTGTGGGGGGGGGGGGGGGGTAGTTGTACCCACATACCCCCCCCCCCACCTGCTTGCAGGGAAACTAACAACTGTTAACTACCCAATGGATTGCCCGTTGTTATACTCTGTATTGAAGTATGGTGAGTGATCAGGGCCAGTGCTCAGTGATTGGGTGGGGGAGGGAGGGACGACCAGTGGGAGGTAAGTGCTTCAGGCAGACTGACCACTGCAGGGGCCCAGGGGGGCCACTCCCACAGTTTTGGCTAGCATGTGTGACCATGCTTTCAAGGGAAAGGGTACTTTCTGGGGCCCTTTATAGATAGGGATTAGGAGGGGTTTTTCATCAAATTAGTGCTAGTTTGTTTATTTACCTCTTGTAATAAGAATACCAGGTTTGAAGTGATATTTGCACATGCATGTAGTTTCTATAGAAAATAAACGGGGTGGCCTCCCCATTGGGTTGGTTGTCACCCAATATGAGATCACATTGGGTATTTAGGCTGTAGCTCATGTGCTTCTCACTGGGGACAGCACAATCACTGATATTTAGGATATGAGGTCTCATGGATTGGCCCCCAACTAAACCAAGTAATAAATGAATAAATATAGCTCTACAGGAGTTACCTTTAGATAGGAAGTCAGTTAACGGTACTAGGATCCTAGGCACTGAGGAATTTTGGCCCCCTGAAGATCGGCCCTGAGGAAGTTTGGCCCCCTGATGATAGGCCCTGAGGAATTTCGGCCCCCTGATGTTAGGCACCCTGATTTTAGGCCCCCCGGAATTTAGGCCATTTTTGAGCAGGTTATGACTTGATATACCATTTAAACGACCAGGTACCTAACATCCAACAGTTCAATGTCTAAGGCAGGTTATAGTAACCTCCGAACACCCAACACCCAAACACCTACCGAACACCCAATCACCCAACACCCGATCACCTATCAAACACCCGATCACCCAACACCCGATCACCTACCAAACACCCGATCACCTACCAAACACCCAATCACCAAACACCCGATCACCTACCAAACACCGGACCACCCAACACCCGATCACCTACCAAACACCCAATCACCCAACACCCGATCACCTATCAAACACCTGATCACCCAACACCCGATCACCTATCAAACACGATCACCTACCAAACACCCAATCACCCAACACCCGATCACCTATCAAACACCTGATCACTCAACACCCGATCACCTACCAAACCCGATCACCTACCAAACACCCGACCACCCAACACCCAATCACCTACAAAACCCGATCACCTACCAAACACCCGACAACCCAACACCCGATCATGGTTGGGTGTTTGGTAGTCACATGGTCGGGTGTTTGGTAGTCACATGGTCGGGTGTTTGGTAGTCACATGGTCGGGTGTTTGGTAGTCACATGGTCGGGTGCTTGGTAGTCACATGGTCGGGTGTTTGATAGTCACATGGTCAGGTGTTTGGTAGTCACATGGTCAGGTGTTTGGTAGTCACATGGTCGGGTGTTTGGTAGTCACATGGTCGGGTGTTTGGTTGGCACATGGTCAGGTGTTTGGTAGTCACATGGTCGGGTGTTTGGTAGTCACATGGTCAGGTGTTTGGTAGTCACATGGTCGGGTGTTTGGTAGTCACATGGTCACATCCATTAACCCAACATCCGAGCAGCTTATTTGTCACTAATGTCTATGTCTATTTTACACGTCCAACACCCAAACACCTTACCTAACGCCCAAACACCCAACCCAACGCCCAAACATCCTACCCAACGCCCAAACACCTTACCCAACGCCCAAACACCTTACCCAACGCCCAAACATCCTACCCAACGCCCAAACACCCTACCCAACGCCCAAACACCTTACCCAACGCCCAAACACCCTACCCAACGCTCAAACACCCTACCCAACGCCCAAACACCCTACCCAACGCCCAAACACCCTACCCAACACCCAAACACACTCACCCAACGCCCAACATTCTGGTTGTATTACCTGGTCGGACGTGAGGTTTCTGGATGTTTGAATAGCCAGAAATACACCAAAACATGTCTGGTCGGATGTTGGGTTACTGGGTGTTTGACTAGCCAGAAATACACCAAAACATGCCTGGTCGGATGTTGGGTTACTGGGTGTTTGAATAGCCAGAAATACACCAAAACATACCTGGTCGGATGTTGGGTTACTGGGTGTTTGAATAGCCAGAAATACACCAAAACATGCCTGGTCGGATGTTGGGTTACTGGGTGTTTGAATAGCCAGAAATACACCAAAACATGCCTGGTCGGATGTTGGGTTACTGGGTGTTTGAATAGCCAGAAATATACCAAAACATGCCTGGTCGGATGTTGGGTTACTGGGTGTTTGAATAGCCAGAAATACACCAAAACATGCCTGGTCGGATGTTGGGTTACTGGGTGTTTGAAAAGCCGAGATACACCAAAACATGCCTGGTCGGATGTTGGGTTGCTGGGTGTTTGAATAGCCAGAAATACACCAAAACATGCCTGGTCGGATGTTGGGTTACTGGGTGTTTGAATAGCCGAGATACACCAAAACATGCCTAGTCGGATGTTCGGTTACTGGGTGTTTGAATAGCCAGATATACACCAAAACATGCCTGGTCGGATTTTGGGTTACTGGGTGTTTGAATAGCCGAGATACACCAAAACATGCCTGGTCGGATGTTGGGTTACTGGGTGTTTGAATAGCCAGATATACACCAAAACATGCCTGGTCGGATGTTGGGTTACTGGGTGTTTGACTAGCCTGCATTACTCTATACATAACCTGCTTTTTGGGAGTGGATGTTGGAATATGTATGTTAGATACATGGCCTATCTTCAGGGGGCCTAAGATCATCAGGGCTGAAGCTCAGGGGGCTGAAAATCCGGTGGGCTGAAGCTCAGGGGGCCTAACATCAGGTGGCCGACCATCAGGGGGCCTATCTTCCTCAGGGCCTAGATGCCGCACACCCGTTTGGACATAGGTATTTAGACTCATTGAAAGGAAAGTGAGGTTTTGTACAACGAGTCAGATAGTCAGTGCGGCTTATATGATCGGCCCATAGTCAGGGTGCGGCTTATACGTGAGTTTTTGCCACTATTGTATAGTACTAAAATCACCATAATTGAATCGCCGGTGCAGCTTATATGATCGGCCCATAGTCGGCCCATAAGCGAGTTAGGGCTTATACGTGAGAATTTACAGTAGTGACATGAGGGAAAAAATAAATGACATGACATAGGGTATTAGTAGTATAGTATGTATCGGAACGGGACTATAGTTAAGTACTGTTTATTACTCAATCGACCTGCAGCCAATCAGAGGCCTCCCTTTTGGCGGGAAATTCAAAAGCAGCCAATGAGAGGCCTCCCTTTTGGCGGGAAATTCAAATAGGTCACGTGACCGGAAGTGACCTACTTCCGGTCACGTGACCTTTGGGCGGGAAATTCAAATAGGTCACGTGACCGGAAGTGACCTACTTAAGAGGGTCACGTGACCACCATGTTGGCGGGAAATTCAAATAGGTCACGTGACTGGAAGTGACCTACTTAAGGGGGTCACGTGACTACTAGGTTGGCGTGAATTTCAAAATAAGTCACTTGAGATTTTTATGGATAAATAAATTTAAAAAAAGAAAAAGCAAGCTGAAAGCTTGCTAAAAAATAATTTAAAAATGCGGCTCTTTTTTTTTAGGGGGGGAGGGGCACTCTGGGGGGCACTCTTTAAGATGCATGGGGGGGGAGGGGGGGAGGGGGGGAGGGGGGGAGGGGAGGGGAAGGGTTTTTAAGAGTGAGACTCGCCTCTCTGCCCTCTCTTTTAGAGGGCAGAGAGGCGAGTCTACTGGTTCGTCTACTTACAATGAAATGTATCATGATTGCGTTTATGATGATGTGCATCATGATGTGACTATCTTACAATTCTATAAGAAATAAGCAAGGTCTCTCTCCTATACATGGGCGTACTTACACTGGCTATTTGTAAACTAATGAATGCGACTTCCTCGTTAAAATCAGTATCTACAACTCTTTCAATCCTAAGGCTTTTTTTTGAGTTTATTCTTTTGTTCAATTTTGGGCCCACCTCAAAAGAGGAATAGGCCCTCGCTTGCTCATCAGAGCCGGGGTGTAGAAGGCCCCTGCCCTGTCGGGTACGTTCTGAGATAGATCGCCCTCTGGTACGTTTTGGTTGGTTTGGAGCTCTCAGTCGACTGTCTTATGCACCCGAAAAAAACCAGACTTTCGGTGTCTCATGATAAAACTGGTGCGTTATACTAAGTGCTGGATTACTTTCTCATTTTTTTATTGTTCTATCCGATGCTTATTTAATTTTTGCACTGATAAAAACGCCTAGCTTGTACAAACACGTGGTCTATTTAAGCGTTAAGTGTAGAAAATGAACAGAACAGTGCACAGAAAATAGAGCTACCGACTACATTTCGCCCAGTCACTCAGCGGAGAACAAAAGAACTACTGACGTAGTGTACCCGCTATTCCGACAGTTGGCGCCACCGTTCGAATCTTTATACTTTTCCCGCGTGCGACATGAAGCCCTGGGGTGGGTACTGGCTGTTTGGTTGTAGGTACCGAAACATAAAAAACTACAGCCAGCCCATGTCATGGTGAGACAGCTCTCTTATTCCCCCTTGAGTAGCGTCCGTAGGGCCTATGACAAAACCTAGTCCCGTACACTGAGCAGCTTCAGGTCTGAAGGCTCATACAGAAAAATGTGTGGGTGTGTGGGTGTGTGGGTGTGTGGGTTGCTTTACGCCTTAGTTAACAGCTATGGTCATTTCAAGGGCGGTGATGGTGATCGAATCTATGGCCCTTTTACCGAGACAAGGGTTTCTTTTACATCCCACACTACATAGGGGGGTGTGGGTGTGTGGGTCTGTGTGTGTCTGTTCGGTCTGTGTGTGCACGCGTCTTGCACTCCGGAACATGTTCAGACACGTTCGAACCTGCTCGGACGTGCCTGGACAGGTCTCACACGCCGACCGTGTCTGAACATGTTTTCACCTTATAGCTGCTGCCAATGCTGCTACCGCTGCTGCCGATGCTGCTGATGTTAGTAGTCGCGTCGACAAAGAATCGTCATTTGTCGCCTCTAGTTAAATGCGCGACGGGTAGTAAGGCTACCAACGCGACGACCGGATCGCGCTCTTGCTTAAAGGTGCACCTCAACTCAGTGCGCCTTTAACACCCGTCCCAAATAGGTAAAGTTCCTGACGCAGCACAGCACCTCCCACCAGTAGCCAATCAGCGCGCCGAACGCCGGACACACCCCCACCGTGTGAGCCTCTAAGTAGGTCACACGAACCATACTAAGATGCCGACAGGACTAATTGGTCCGTCCACGGTGGCTGCGAGAGATTGCGCGCCGTCTAAATTCACTGCCATGATTGGCAGAGGGGGGGGGCTGATTACCCCTCGTCGGATGAATTGCGGCGGAACCACAATCAATTTTTCGCTGTTTTAGATAAAAAGAGATCCAGAGCTATCCGCTCGTCCAAGAATTATTTTTCTATCAGCCCGGGATCACCCCCAAATTCAGGCCTAAAGTCCAAAAACCCAAAAAAAATTTCCTATGGGATTTTAAGGTTGAAGCGTTTTTTGTGACCCCAAGGAGCAGCTCACGGGTTCGAACCCTGTAAACGCCTTGACGCGCTTTCGTCGCCTAAGGCGCCTGTGGCTAGAGGTCTTGACTAAAACTTAGTGAGGGTTCGAACCCGGAACGTCTATATTAGCCGCCTAATTTCTACTAGCCCCGAAAACGAGAGTATCACATCTATATAGGTCACCCATGTTAGCCTTGGTTTAAGTGCGTGCAGAACCGTGTATTGTGCATTTATGCAGCATACAGATATGGAGACATGCTGCTACAGTGTCAAATTGATCGACATTGTATGTAACTGGACATGAAGAAGGATATTTTTACTTAGTTTTCTAAAAAGAGGGTAGTTCTCGGTACTCCTCCAGCAGCAGTGGTAGGGGAGTCGGACAGGTACTTAACCCTATTTATAGGGGCGCTAAGGTAGGGAGTTTGATAAATTTTTGAAAAATGAGTTAAAAAATACATAGTGGTTCCATTAGTATAGATCTCTATGAGAGCTTTTCAGATCTGCTTAGATCCAGAAATATCATGGTGAATGCATCTGAACATATTTCCCATTTCTGTGATCTAGGCAGGAGAGGGGCACTTTCACAGCAGTTAGGGGTTCTGTAGCTCTGGCCCTAGGCACCCTTCTAACTCAGACAGAACAGGTTTACTTAAAATGGCTAGGGTCATTGTTGGGCAGAGGCACATACATCTGGATTTCACATACGTCTTCAAGAACACAATTACCAACATCCCCATGGTAACAAGTTTTAACAACTCATATTTATTTATTACATTTTGACATGAAGAATGTCACCATAATATTGTAGGCTACAGAAAACAGAGACTCTTATCTTTCTCCACTAATGACTCCATTCATGTTGACTGCCATGATATTGTGATTAAAATGAGGGGTTTGTGTTTTTTTATAGCTCAAGAAATGAGGTCAGGAGGGCTATTTTTATGCAATGCACCAGTGGGGGTGCTATTAGGAAGGGTGCATATTTGATCACAGAAACGGGCAGACTACAGCGGCAGCGCTATTTTGAACTCTCTAGAGGCTAAGGGTTTGAGATGAACGTGTCCCATGTCGCATGTCGATTTTTAAGAAATGACCATGTCACATGACCCTAAGTGAAAAAGGCGTTGTCACTAGTGTCACTAAGGGGGAAAATGTAGGGGCACCGTAATTGATACAATCGGACTCTTGGGACCATAGACTACTAGGAATTTATTTTTTTTAATTTGACCACCCGCAAGGCCGGAATTTGAAGGAAGAGTTGAGGCGCCTACTTATACAGTAATTGAGAATTTTTTATTCATGTCACATGTCGATTTTTAAGAATGGTCTAATGACACAGATAGCGCTAAACTTAAAGACCTACTCCCCGCCCCCTTAGTCTTTCTATACTGAATCCGGGACTTGCCGGCGAGGCCGACAAAGGGCTGACCTAATGAGCTCACAGCTGGACTAGATACCCAATGTTTTGGATTGGAGAAATCAGCAGAGCAATAAAAGCGTGGTGAGGCTGGTGTTATTTTCAAGGGTGGCCCCTGTGAGTTGTAAAATTGGTGCTAAATGTGGTAACCAAGAGGATGCTAAGTTTATTGATATTGTCCGTTAATGATACTTAAGGTGGGTGTTGTCTAAAGTTTTAATTGATATTACCAATGTGGCCAATAATGACTTCACAGTTGGGGCCTTCGCCCGCAGGTCCCAGATTCAGGGTATTCTTTGTTTATTGTGTGGCCCCTAAAGAGGGGCCGACTAACTCCTTAGAGTTAGTTAGATGCTGCCGCTGTGCTATGCAACATCAGCGTAATTAATTACGCCTCATGTTGGGCAGCATGGATCACTTGATGGGTGATACCTCAAAGCACAAACACGGCAGAGCCGTGTGTGGCATGCGAGGACCAGTGGGTCAGGGGTGATCCGTTGCAGACAGAATACCGATCCGTGTGAGGTTCTGACTTTCTATAGCTTTTTATAAAGCCTTAGATATGGTGTGGTATTTTTCATCTCGCTATAGTTTAGTTGGTATTTAAGGAAACCGCCTCATTTCTATCAGAAATACACAATATTGAATTGTTTTTATATTTTTATATATTAGAAGCGCGCTTTGTTGCCTATATAGCTCATTATGGGTTGAAATGCTCGCGAGCATCGTAGGAATGTACAAAACCCCTATTGTGGCGCCATCTGACGAAAGAGCGGGGAACTATACTAGCGCGTTCGTTATTCACATCTTTGACAGGGACTTGGTTGGTTGTTGGGCTGCTTTACGCCCTAATTAACAGCTGAGGTCATTTCAAGGGGGGTGATGGTGATCGAATCTATGGATGACTGAAGGTGGAAAGCACACCCCTACACTTTTACCGAGGCAATGGAGCTGCTCAAAGGGTGTGGCGAGCTAGACTGGAGGATGTAATAACTAGGCGGCAGAGGGGACAAAAAGACAATCTCGTAGTAGTAGGTCTACTTGGATCTTGAGTAGCCGCCCTTGTGGTTATAATTACCTAGACTAGTTGGCTCTGCCAGCCTGGTCAAGTGAAAATTGGTAAGGAGACTATGAACTAAGCTAAGCTCGGATTTTAAAATGGTCTATAAAAGTATAATAAAACTATAGCGCACCCTCTTAGATTTGATGATAAGACACAGCCTACTAGGTATACGCATTTGTACAAGGGTATCATTGTGTATAAAATGCTCTTTTGGTACATCATCCCGACTCTACACGAGCACCATTTTCAACGACAGATAGTGCTGTAGTGAATTTCCCATCTCAAGGCGAGCCCCGCTAATTATGGAGACCCTGGAGTAGGATTAACATTATATCCCAATGTCTGTGGTGGTCATTTATGACATGCAGACTGCACCCTGGAGGTGATAGATCTGACCACAGGCCCGCAATATGGGGCTCCCCTCTGAGAGTATCAAGGTTTGCGTATAGTCTCCTGCAGTTTAAATCTGTTACCTCCCCCTTTGTCGGCCTCGCCAAAATCCTGGGAGATTCACTTTAAACTTAAGGCTTACCCTTTTTTATTCTTTGTTTATTGTGTGGCCCCTAAAGAGGGGCCGCGGTGTTGATTAATTACACCACATGTTAAGCAACATAAGATCAAACCTCCCTCAAAAGCGTCAAGGCTCAAAGTCCTGTTGGATAGGAACCCTGTGTGGCATTCGAGGACGAATGGTTGAGTGATCTGTTGCAGATGCCGTTCCGTGAGAAGTTCTGACTTTATATAGCTTTTATATCGCTTTAGTTATGGTGTAGTATTTTCAATCTCGCTATAGTTTAGTTGATATTTCAAAGAATCTGCCTCATTCTATCAGAAATACACAACGTTGACATGTTTCTTATATTCAATATATTAGAAGTGTGCTTTGTTGCTTATTATAGGTCATTATGCGTTTAAAATGTTCGCGAGTATCGTGGAAATGTACAAAAACCCTATTGTGGCGCCATCTGACGAAAAGAGCGGAGAACTATACTAGAGCATGTAATCGCCAGACCAGCAGGCGGCAGCAGAGTGGTCAAAAGACAATCTCGTAGTAGTAGGTCCACTTGGATGTTGAGTAGCCGCCCTTGTGGTTGTAATTACCTAGACTAGTTGACCCTGCCGGCCTGGTCAAGTGAAATTAGTAAGGAGACCGCCCATTAACGTGCTCCACAGTCTTTAGACAGTTAAGCCTATAGTCAAGACCGGAGAATTTGGCGAGACGCCCCTCTGGGAGGTCATAATCCTCAATGTTAGGTGTTAGCTCATTAACATCAGATACCATATTAACAACCCATTTAAAATGGTCATTTTAAGAGCAACTCACCCTATTCTGACAAAATCCTATTAGCAGGTAACCTCTGTATAATCCATACTGCAAACATCTGCTACTTCGAGCGTCTGCCTCGTGACTGATAGTGTACAACAAGACGAAGTGGGCAGAGATAAAAAAAATTGAGGCTCTTTATATAGCCGAGAGAGCGGCTAATCTGGATGGTCTAAGCTTGTTTTCACCTAGAGCCCCACCCTCTTCCAGAGAGGAATCAAATCGCTTTTCACCTGAACCCTTCCACCCCTAATCCCTCAGCATGAAAAGAGAGATAACAAGTGTAACGTGCGCTACATGTATATGGGATTATAGCTGGTGAAGAGATAAAGCCGGGTCACCTGCATATACAAAGACTACAGGGGGTGATTAACGACAGGTGTGACGCGCCAGCCCGTGGACGGATTATCTTTTAAGCTGACGCTTATTCAACTAGCCAGCCGACATCCGCGCCACTCACTGCGGCAAGAGGAGGTGCTTTTGTTTTACACTTGAGCCGCTTACCACATCGTCTCTACCTCACAGACAGACACATGCCCCCTGTAGCTTTTTTTGTATACACACTCTAATCTCATAACCTCCTGATCCGTTATACAGGTAACGGGTATTCTCTTTTAAATAGCTGCCAGTCAGCCTGCGGCAGCTGAAAACGACGGTAAGTAGCTTAGCTCTAGAAGCAAGAAGACGTATATAAGGAGGCTGACACGTGTATAGGCGCCTTATAAGTCGGCAAGGGGTAAATACTAGTGAAAAAGGAAGGCAGGTGTGCAGGTAGCTTTCTAACAGACACGTGTGTGCACTAAGCTGCTTAAGTCTAAACCCACCTACAAGTTATCTGGTCTTTGAAGGAGCTTCGATATATGCAACGCACTCACGAGGAGATTGTTCAGAAAATGACGGAATTCGAAACAGGAGAAGACACAATATGGTGCGAGGAGACGACATATGCGGACGATGATCTGGAGTACATCATTTGTAGCCCGTTGGAACATTATGTTAAAGACTTTGAGGACATGCTAGCCAGCACTGCGATGACCCCGAAAGAGAGATCCCTTACTGCACAGAAGGAGGCCAAAGCTGTGTTGGAAAAGCTCAAGTTTGGTCAAGGATTCACTCTTCAAAGCAGCTGTGTGAGTGTGATAAAAGGTCTTGTGTTGAAACATCCGGACATGAAGTTTTCGCGTGCTGTCGACACACTTCCTTTGCCTGAACTGATGATGAACATGATCGACCCCATCGTACCAACATGTTTCGACTCTGCCAATTGCCCCATGTATAAAATGGTTTCAAGTTTTGCCTGTGGCCGATGGCTAAACGATCCACTGAAGTCAGAAAACCTCCTTGATTTAATCGACTGACTATATGTATTTTCTCATACTAGTATTAGTAGCATTAGTAATAGCGGCTACTCGGTCTCGTGCAGCACAAGCAGCAGCATCTGTCAGCAGCATCCGTGACATCGTCAGCAGCAGCAGCACGAGCAGCACAAGCAGCAGCTGCTGCAGCAGCTGCACAAGCAGCACAAGCAGCAGTATCTGTCAGCAGCATCCGTGACATCGTCAGCAGCAGCAGCAGCAGCAGCTGCACGAGTAGCACAAGCAGCAGCATCTGTCAACAGCATCCGTGACATCGTCAGCAACTGCAGCAGCTGCACGAGCAGCACAAGCAGCAGCAGCTGTCAGCAGCTGCAGCAGCTGCACGAGCAGCACAAGCAGCAGCACCGACAGCAGCAGCAACAGCAAATCAGCAGCAGCAACAGCAGCAGCAGCAGCAGCAGCAGCAGCAGCAGTGTGGACCGCTAAATTCGAGATGGTGACATACCTGTTTCTTAGAATCGACATTCGACATGAGGCCTAGTGACATTTGACATGAAGCTTGAAAAACATAGTGACAGGTGACATGAGCAATTCTTAAAATCGACATGAGATATGAGCATAATTAAGCGACATCGACATGCGCCATGGCTATTTTTTTTTTTTTTTTGAAGACAACCGCCATAGCCTCCTCATCCAGACCTCCACTAGTAGTGCTCTATAAGCGCAAGCTTTGCCTTAAGAGAGCTGTGGCTGTGAACCCTCTCCTCCCTCCGTACACACAGGTTAATATCAGAGTCAGCCAATGTCGCCAATACTACTCTCATACAAGGGTCAGGCGCTGCTGGACTATAATAGATGGGTCAAGGACTGTTCTACTGAGGGTCAGGCTAGGCCGGACATTCAATAACGGGCTGGACTTTGGCAAATTTGCTTGAAAGTCTGGCCAGCAAGAGATGCACATCATCATAAACGCAATCATGATACATTTCATTGTAAGTAGACGAACCAGTAGACTCGCCTCTCTGCCCTCTAAAAGAGAGGGCAGAGAGGCGAGTCTCACTCTTAAAAACCCTTCCCCTCCCCTCCCCCCTCCCCCCCTCCCCCCCTCCCCCCCCATGCATCTTAAAGAGTGCCCCCCAGAGTGCCCCTCCCCCCCCTAAAAAAAAAGAGCCGCATTTTTAAATTATTTTTTAGCAAGCTTTCAGCTTGCTTTTTCTTTTTTTAAATTTATTTATCCATAAAAATCTCAAGTGACTTATTTTGAAATTCACGCCAACCAAGTAGTCACGTGACCCCCTTAAGTAGGTCACTTCCAGTCACGTGACCTATTTGAATTTCCCGCCAACATGGTGGTCACGTGACCCTCTTAAGTAGGTCACTTCCGGTCACGTGACCTATTTGAATTTCCCGCCCAAAGGTCACGTGACCGGAAGTAGGTCACTTCCGGTCACGTGACCTATTTGAATTTCCCGCCAAAAGGGAGGCCTCTCATTGGCTGCTTTTGAATTTCCCGCCAAAAGGGAGGCCTCTGATTGGCTGCAGGTCGATTGAGTAATAAACAGTACTTAACTATAGTCCCGTTCCGATACATACTATACTACTGGTATTTTTAAAATCAACATGGGACATGAGAGTTTCTTAGAGGCATCATGGGACATGGCGATTTTAAGTGACATGATATGGACAGTTCTTAAATCCGGTATACAAAATGGGAACACCCCCCTGCCGCCATCTAGACCCCAGCAGTAAGTCAGGAGACTGACTCCCGTTCATGTCCACAACTTAAGGACTTCAGCCACAGGAAATGTGTGCAAAGATCGACAATTATGACCTTTCAAACAAGGCGTTGTTATTGGTGTGTCCAATTTGCAGGTTTTGAATTAATGCCAATGTTTTGAATATTTATTAATCAGCAAGAAATTGGTATAAACAGCTATATTTTTTAATTGATTTACATGACAAACAATGAGTCACCAAAGAAAGACAGTGAATCTAATATGTCTGCTATTAATAAGCTGAGTCTTTATTTATACCCTCCTGTATATCGAATTCATTAAGAAACTAGGTCTATGAGATATGAGTTCACCATATACTCAGTAAGAGTATTGATTAGTTCATGTAGGAATACAATTGAGATATAATATTGATATTTAAGGTAAAATAAAAGTTACCCCTATTGCGGGAATGCCCAGAAATATTGTGCTTTCTTTAACTAGACTCATACAAAACCTTGTGCTTCTTAAGAAAATTGATCAACCCTTTTAACCCTTGAAATAGAGTTGATGATCATTTTTTAATGATTAGGAATCATACCATTCAGGGAGTTTCTACTCACATGCAAAAATAGTGTTCATCAGGTGTTTCTTAATATGACAACATATTCGCACATAGTTCTATTAGTTGCCTCTGGTTGATGATGCAATCACTGCAGTGACATATGTGTTCCTGATTCAAAGGATGGGGAGAATTGTCGATTACTTTTACATGGTCACTTTTTGAAAAAATGTGTTCTTTTTTGTGGATCATTATGTGTGCATTCAGATCGCATTGTTGGCTAAATCCTTTACCACAGTCAGAACACACGTGGAGTTTCTCTCCTGTGTGGGTCTTCATGTGTGCCGTTAGGCTACTTCCCCGACTGAACCCTTTACCACAGTCTGAACACACGTATGGTTTCTCTCCAGTGTGGGTCCTCATATGCATTGTTAAGTGGCCTGGATGACTGAACTCTATACGACATTCTAAACACACATATGGTTTCTCTCCTGTGTGGGTCTTCATGTGTGCCTTTAGGCTACTTCCCTGACTGAACCCTTTTCCACAGTCCGAACACACATGGGGTTTCTCCCCTGTGTGAGTCCTCATATGTGTTGTTAGCGTGCCTTGATGACTGAATCCTTTACCACATTCTGAACACACATATGGTTTCTCTCCTGTGTGGGTCATAATATGTGCCCTGAGACGACATGGCTGATTGAATCCTTTACCACAGTCTGAACACACATATGGTTTCTCACCTGTGTGGGTCATCATGTGTCTCGTTAGGGTACCTTGTTGACTGAATTTCTTTACATTCATGTTATTTCCTGTATGTGCCATCATGTATGTCTGAGAACTAACAGTGTATGAGACGTCTTCCCTCTGTGATGGTACAGAACTGCTCCTGCAAGGGGAAACACAGATTATTCAAAAATACAGACAATGGTTACAATTTCTTTTTTCCTTTTTATCTTCCTTTTTTTCTTTTCTTTCATTAAATTTCAGTTTTGACAGCCATTTTGTCTATTAAATCATATTATGAATTGAATATGTGATAGTGTTATGTTCATAATGTATTTTGTTAATAACCTGCAAGTGCAATTAAGCAGTATGCCTAGTTATAAGGGGTATAATTTGTCCTTTGCAAATCTGTTGGTTCTGCATATTTGGTAAGATAAGGTTCAGGTCCCATGCTTCATGATACCTACATTGAAAATAGAGAGGGGTTTATATTAACATACCCCCCACCCCCAACCCCCAGGACAAGTATCTTCATTAATCACAAACACTGAAAGCATTCTCATGAGTAAAATGTTTAAGAAAATGCATAAACCCTATTCTATGAGGACGTGAGTGCTGGCCACTCAAACCACACACCAGGTTTACACACTGAGCAGTCTGAGGTGAAACCGGTATGAACAGAAATAGCCGGGGTCATCACAAACACAGAGTATATATATATATATATATATATATATATATATATATATATATATAGAGAGAGAGAGAGAGAGAGAGAGAGAGAGAGAGAGAGAGAGAGAGAGAGAGAGAGAGAGGGCTTGTGTAAGCTGACTGCACAGCTGGTTGACTAGATGGAGAGAGGTCACATTTAGTTGCTGATAGCCATCTCTCCTTTAACACAAGTCAAGGGCAACATAGTAAGAAGGGTATACTTATGCGCCAGGTAGGTGGTGAGGGTGAGTGTGCCCTGGGGGGGGGGGTGAGTGGTGTGTTAGGGCTGTATAGGGGGGGGGGGGTACAGGAAAAAAGCATTACTATAGTTAAAGGGGACATTTCAACCTCTCTTAAGGGTGGGCCGAAGAATTTACGAGAAGTAAATCCCCCCTCCCGTTATTATTAAATAATAAACACTCCCTAATACACATATCGTCGTTACCCATACAGCAGAGCTAGACATGAAGTGTGTCCTACCTACGGTGTATGGCCCGTACTAGCTCCTGTCTCTCCTGTTCTCCTTCCACTTAACAACCGTGTGTCATCCTCTGTGTGCTACACGTGCAGTAGCTGCAGCCGTCCTGTAGTAACCCTCTCACAGCTTAGGGAGTGTTCATTTATTAAGTACAGGGGGTTGGGGTGGTGAGATTTTGCATGGAGGGGCGAAAATTTTTATCCCCCCCCCCCCCCCCCTTGAGAGCGTGTGGAGCGTTTCGCGCCCCCCCCCCCCCTCGCCGAAGGCAGCAACACTTTTTCGCCCACCCCCTTTGAACTATAGTAACATGTGGCCTTTTTTGCTAAAAAGGGGTTAAATCTTTTACGCCCCCCCCCCCTCAACACGTGTCATAATTCTTTACGCCCCCCCCCCCCTCAGAAGGGGTCGGAAATCCCCCCCCCCCCCAACCCACCACCTCTTCCCTGTAACTAATAAATGAACACTCCCTTAGTGTGTCCTGCTATTCCTGTGATAGCTGTCGAGGTGTGCTGTGTGAGAGGGGGGGTGGGGATGTTAGGGGGGGGGGGCTGGAATTGCCTTTCACCCTGGTGTCAAACTCGTGCATACTTTGGTTTAGTTCAGAGCCAGATAAGGGGGGGAAAACGCTGCGTAGTTGCCACGTAGTGACAGAATTATGAACTAGCCTGTCAAACTATGGATGTCAGCCCAGCTGCAGTGGAAAAATGGCTCAGAGGTGCCATCTAGTGAGTACTAGGGGAAGTGGTCAAATAAGAACAGTACTGATTGTACTTGTGAAATATGCCATTTAGTAGTTGATGAAAACCCTTTGTTCACCCACAAGAACAGGGTCTCTTGTGTTCTCTAGAGGATATATCATGTATCATGATCCATCATATTCATTAGTTATAACAGGTTAAATAGACTTCAACACAACAATGTGTATCAACTGCTCAAAGTTAGTTAATTACTGATCTCAGAAAAAAAAACAATGTCAACTGAACCGGTTGAATTCTCCTTTCTCATGCATATACATTCCTTTAGAATGTATCAGACACAAAGAGGAGAGTGTATTTTATGTTGGTGTAACATTGAATGATAGCCACATGCTGTAATATTACTGTAATTCGGATTTCCCTAGGGTATGCTGAGCTAGAGACCAAGACTTGTGCCCTTTAGTTCACAATTTCACCACCAGATGACCTTGTTGCAGCGTTCTCCCCCCCTTGAGCCAGATGGATATTGAGTGGTCAGATCTCAATGCAGTGCTGCCATCGATGGTAGTTTGGGGAACTAGTTACTTTAGACTTCCATGGGGCAGAGTGCTAATAAGATACAATTTAAAATATTCTTTTCACCACAAGCACTAGAGCTCCCTCAAAGCTCCATCTGCAAGTTTATATAGCACATATCATTCTTTGCATTTCCTTTTTTAGATTCAGTGGAACTACCATTAGAAAGTTTCAGTATCTGTCTAGTCTTAGGCTTCATGGACAACCAAGATGGCGGCCAATTAATTAGAATTCTGCTTCGCAATCTATGAATAAGGAGTCTCAAACAATTCTGATGACACCTACCCCTAGTAAATCCATTCCAAGGGTTACCATGGAGTAAATAGATTTATCCTAGAACCAGTGGTTGCCTAGCAACAGCTGATTTGCACATTGGAACAAGTGGCTGTCAAGCAGCTGGTGGTTTGCATAGCAACCAGTGGTTTGCATAGCAACCAATGCAAAAATAGATGGAAAAGTAGGCTTTTTAAGATTACGCACAGAATGGACAGCGTCAAGTGACTCTGCAGGTTTGTCCCCACGTGCATCAGTTATATAGTGGGAGGAGGTACCCTTCTGTTGTTTGTGACCACCCAGAGACTCCTCCATCGCCGACAGCAGAGGATGTTTTTCTATATGACTAAATCTACATTTCCATTTCCTCCATCCAATCAGAGACGCCCCTTGGAATTAACTCCTACATTGAGCGATGCTTGCTACCAACTTAACCCTTTAAGGATGAATGTCGCTAAAAGATGACATTTGTCGTCACGATGCATCAATGCAGCCCTGACAAATAACTTGCTGCTGCTGCATAGGTGCATCACGCCTACCAAATAGGAGTGTGTCAACCCAGTTGAACCGGCATGATGCTTGAATGTAGCTGGTGTGAAACAGATGTTTATTTCATGTGGAGAAACATACTATGGAGAGAAACTTATTATGCGTAGGTACTAGTGTGCACACTCAGAAAAGTCAGCGTCATTGTCGCTAAAACCACTCTTACCTGAAAGTCAGGCAGTGCCTGACTTTCAGGTGATTGGTTTTAGTGGTTTGAGTAGTCCTCATTCTCCATGGGTTTTTTCCATGATAGCATCACTAGAATAGTTATGAAAACAACCTTCAAATGCTGTTTTTAGATATACATTACAAGACTTATAAATCAAGAAAATCAATCAGTCTGAATTCCGGGTTTCTCCAGTTGTGGTACCTTGGGTCATATCATCTCAGCCGAGTGTTATATGATCCAAGGTACCACTTGTGGAGAAACATGTCATTCAGACAGATCATGGTGGACCTCTGTCTATTTCGCCATCCATAATCAACCCTTCCCACCAGCCCACGTGATGCATATCAGAGATGAATGTGTAGCGCCACTGAAGCAGATGTTATTTGAGGTCAAGGATGTCGTAATCATCGAGGCCGAGAGGGTGTCCCTCCAGGACATAGGCAAATACTGGATAGCTCTCTCAGGTGAGAGGACAGACGTTTAGAGCGTTATCTTAATCTTAAGTCTTAATTCAGTGTCTTAAGTTGGGGCAGGGGTTGTCAGGTGGATATCTCATGGTACGTGGTTACCTTTAGCTCAGTCTACTCTACAACTAAGGCTATTACAGGATAAGAACCATCTATGACAATGATGGTAACCCGAGGGATGGTATTTGAGTTAAATCCCTACTGGTACACAATTCAAGCCTAATGCCAAATAAAAAGAAGGGTGTGTTTCAGGTTACCCGACCCGACCTAACAAAACAGGGCCGACCCTAGACATTTTTATGCAATTTTGAAAAATATATTTATATTTTAGGTCATTTTGGGGCTATTTAAAGTGGCATTCTCACCGAGCGAATCCCACTCACAATTTTAGTACTGTTCTAGTCTACTATGTGGTTAAGTGCGAGTGGTGAGAATGCCCCTTTAAGGGTTGATCTAATAGTTCACGAGTCGAGGCGGTCGTCGGCGATTCAGCATTGAAGTTTGTGAGTCGATTTCTGGGTACTTTTCAGGCCGAAGTAAAAAAAAAAAAATCTAAAAAAGAAGAAAATTTGACCTACCTACCCTAGATTTAACCTTAGCATGTAACCTGAAACACACCTTTAATTTTTTGGCCTAATCGGTGAATTTGATGCACTCATAAGACAAGTACTAAGGTCAGAAACAAACATGCAGTGATGGGTTAAGGTAATTTTCTGCCCAAGATCGGGTGTCTGGACTGATTCCAGTCAGATTACGGTACTCATCCACCATGTCAGGCTGTGTCTCATGGGTTTGGGCCAATGTGAATGTTTATTACAGGGTGCAATCTATGACCGGCATGGAAGAAAACAGTTTAATTAGGGCAGATGTACATAGAAATGACTGAAAAAAGTTAATGGATGTATTGAGACGTTATGATACTATTTTTATTTTCATAGTTTCTATTACCATATCTCTATTTTAACACATATAGAATAGAAAAGTCCATCTTATTAGGTCATAGACGTCACCTTATAAGTAGCATTCATTTTAAACACCTACATTGTCGAAAGGAATGGGAAATAATGAGAGCCATCCACGTTAATTTATGCATCACATATTGTAGAACATTTTGTTAAAAATGTCTATGTAAATCTGCCCTAAATAAGCCTTTTTCTGTCATGCCGGTAATAGATTACACTCGGTCATAGATTGCACGCAGTCATAGATTGCACACTGTCATAGACGTTCACATTGGCCCAAACACAGCCGTCAATCAATTCCAGTCAGAGCCTGACTAATTTGTACAAGTTAACTTTGGACTATGGTACTTTAGAATCCACCTGATGAAAATGTAAGTCAGGCTAGTCATGTAACCCCTTCTGGAACTGATCTGGTTGATACATCGGCGACTTAAAGTGGCATTCTCACCGAGCCAATCCCACTCACAGATCTAGTACTGTTCTAGTCTACTATGTGGTTAAGTGCGAGTGGCGAGAATGCCCCTTTAAGTTTTTTCTATTCATTTATCAAGTAAGGTCTAACCAGTGCATACAAGAGGGAAGGAGGGTTTTGCTTTTTTCAGACACAAATGTATGAACCTATAAACGTATAAATTTCCTGGCACCGTTTGCCATGGAAATGGGCCATAGTTTGTCACTCACATGTGTTTACTGGCCTGTGAGAAACGGAAGCCTTAGTAGGCTCACCTATTCCGGGGAAACATGCAATTTCAATTACTCTCTTCCTGTTATTTCCAGTGCAATTCTGAATCTATTAACAAGTAAGCGATTATTGAAAACCACCAATCGAACTCTCTGTCAACAGAATTTAAGCAAGCAACAGGGATAGCCAGAATGACGTACCAGCATTATCATGCCTAGTTTAAGAGGAGATGGACTAGTGGTCATCCCATACAAACTAAAATATGATTACCCCCTTAAAGGGGCATTCTCACCACTCGCACTTAACCACATAGTAGACTAGAACAGTACTAGATTTGTGAGTGAGATTGGCACGGTGAGAATGCCACGTTAACACAACAAGAAGGGCAATGTCAAGTAAAGCTAGCAGAATGCAAGGTGGGCAGAGCATGGTATGTGACTAATAGCAACCGCTGTCCCAGGCACCCCATATGTTGTGTAAGTGTCTAGTGTTGCAGGTCAAGGCCACCTAGGAATCACCGAACGTGTCCAAGAAATCAGGTTTTGAGGATTTATTTTCTGCTTTTTCTTTTTGCTAATAATGTTATATTTAATTTTTTTTAAACACAATATTAATGGACGAATATATTGCATTTTTGGTATCAAATTAAAGCTAATACTGCATTCCAGTAATGCAACAATTTTCACTTTCCCCACTTTTAAAGTTCCATAATCATTAACTAAATTGTTATTTTTGATCAGGAGAAGTACATGTTAATCCTCTATATTTTAGTAAAAACAAAAGGGTCTCCCTCATCATATTTATCAGTGCTTGTTGATGAGAAACCCTTTTCCTTTTTGAGTGGCTCAATCATGATACTTGTGCACCCATGGCCTATGCCATAATACTATAAATAATGATATTTTTGCAAGTATACATTTTTGTGAACCTGCTAAAAAGTGCTATTTTGCTTGCATTTACGAATTTTAAAATATGGTAGTCGTATGTCTATATTGGATAGATAATTGGGATCTATATAAATTTTTCATTCCCATAAAATTTGCTAAAATACATGCACTGGAAAATAAATTATCTTATAATACACGGACTAAAGCACTGTTTACCCAAAAACAGCAGGAAGGGCAATGTCACGTATAACACAGAATAACGTCATCAAGAATGTAATGCAGGTGGGGAGTCGGGGGGGGGAGGGGGCTGGTATACATAGCTGTACCAAAGTAGTGCCTCTACATGGGTAAAAATTGACACGTGCGACACGGCGACACAGCCCTTTTAAAAATTGACACGTGCGACACGGCCCTTTTAAAAATCGACGGACACAGTTAAATTCAAATTAAAAACCGACGGACATGGAAGAATAGATTAGAATGTATAGGAATGTATGGAATAAAAATCGACATGACAACACAGTGCATTTGTGCTAAAAATTGACACGACGACACCGTCAAAAATCGGGGTATACCCATGTAGAGGCACAAAGTAACCCTTACGTTCTGTAAGACCTATACTATGGCTGAAATACCAGGATATAAAGCTCCCTTCACTGTATTTCGCATACAACTTGGTACTCGTCCAAAGTTAATGTTAATGCACATGACGAAATATCTCCGCTCAAATACTACATGGATTACAAGGTGAGTGTGGGCAGGGTGTGTTACCTCCGTTTTTTTCCCGATGCTGAAAATGTTCGGGGTCAACCTTGTTGTTTTCTTTTAAATAATTTTTTTTAGGAAATTGATTTTTTTCAATCGACCCGGAGTTCTTCGTGTGTAAATGATAAACAGTACTCGGAAGAAGTCAACCTAGGACATGGATTACTGTTTAAATGGTCTCCCTGGTGATCCATACATAAAGAAGTGGTGTAGATGGGGGGCCCCCATGTCGCATGTCAATTTTAAGAAATGGTCATGTCGCATGTTCATGTCGCTTAATAATCCCAATGTCCCATGTCGATTTTAAGAATTGCTCATGTCCCTGTCATTATCTTTTCAAACCTCATGTCGCATGTCACTAAGCCTCATGTCGCATGTCGATCTTAAGAAATGGTCATGTCGCCATGTCGAATTTAGCCATCCACCCCCATCAAAGATGCCACTTATCCTACTTTTGTTCCTACCTTTTCTAAAAGAGAACTGTATTAAATTACGATTCCCGAGAGACAATTGGCAATAGGAAGCTTAGGGGAAAGTGAGTGGCAGGTCAACTAAGTTCTATGTAGATATCCGGAGGCACCCAGTAGACTTTGTCAGTTATAGCAGAGAAGGATATTAAACATGTACAGAGTCAGGTACTACCATTTATTACACGACCTAATGTTATTAATACGATGCTGTGTTTGTTTAACCATTAAAAACGTACCAGCCCTAGGTGTGGTACGCTTTTGCGTACCAACCCTATGTGTGGTACGCTTTTTGGTGCTCTAGACCAATCAGAAGCCAGCATGTTGGTCACGTGACACAACAATGGCGGCGATGTTAACAAAGCAGACGACGATGTGAACGATGCAAATTAACAATATAAACAACTAAATTTGTAGTGTAAACAACAATTAAAAGGTAAGAGGGCTGGAAAATTGTCTTCTGGTCGTGTAATAAAGCTTGCATTGTATGCTAGGTTCACGCATGCCCCGCACCAAACCTCGGTACATCTGTCTTATGAAGGCAGATGCACCAAGGTTTGGTACGGGGCAGACGTGAACCCATCATACAATACTGGCTATTTCCTGACCCCACTAAAGTGCTTGACTTAGGTAAGTGATTGCTTTTGGTGTCAAAGCCAGAGACAGACTGACACCAATATCTTTTCTTATAATGGGTTTAACACAAAGGCCGATGTCAAAAGCAAAGCAGAATGACGTCACAGAAATAGAGTACATAGGGGAAGTGCGGGGGCTGGGGTTATGTGACACATGTCAATAACCGTTCCTGGGGACCCCTTACGTTTTGTAAGGGATGCCCTGGAAGAGGCTGAATTACCAGAATGGTTATGCTGACTGGTCATCTACTAATTGTTTGTAGGCCGCTCTAAGGAGCCTCTTTTCTATCGTCCAAGAGTCCAGCACACAGAAAAGTAAAGGTGTCAACTGTGTCTCCCACATGGCTCTGGTAAAAATGGTATAACAGCTATTGACTCTGCTATTGACACTGATAGTAGAGAGTCAACTCAAGTTGACACTGATAGTAGAGAGTCAACTCAAGTTGACCCTTCGTATAAGCAGAATCATTAGCCGTTTGACTCTCTATTTTACCAGAGCCACGTGGCCCTAAATCAAGGTCCATCACTGCCTGACCCTTTGGTAAGTGATTACTTTTGGCGACAACACAAGAGATGTCAGGAGTATCAATGTCAAGAGTAACACAGGTTAATTTCAGTAGAATGTAGCGTAGGTGGGAAGTGCTGGGGGAAGGGGTATGTGCAAATGTTGATAACTGTCCCAAGGTAGGTCTTATGTTTTGTAAGACCTACTACCGTAAAACCTTGCGTATAAGCCGCGGCTAGTATGGGACGCTTATAGCATCGGCTGGGGGTCAGGGTGCGGCTTATATGTAATTTTTTGCTACTATGGTACAATACTAAAATTGACACAATCAGATCGCCATTGCAGCTTATAGGATCGCCCCAAACTCTAGGTGCAGCTTATACGTGAATTAGGCTTATACCCAAGGTTCTACGGTATGGCTGGAATACCAGAATGGTATGCTGACTGGTCTTCTACTAATTGTTTGTAGGGGGTACAAGGTGGACCAGTTCTATTTGTTATGAGATGGTAAAGAGCCAGTATTGTGCTCTGAGTTCCGGGCACAAGGAATGCTAGGTCCCATCAAGATGGACATACCATCATAAGGACCTAGTATTCCGAGTATGAGGTGCCTAGGGACTTTCTACTTGTCGCAGGATTGCTGATGTTCCATTGATTTTTGCATATAACTCAGGATTATGTTAGTTTGATTTATTATCTAACGGAAAATCAAAAGAAATTGCCATGTCAAGGTACTAACTTTCATGATACCGCCATTTGAGCAAAGGAGTACCTTAACTATAGAAATGAATAGGTAAACAGCATTTTCACATTATCTGTTATGGATCCGGATAATCCCCTTCTTCTATTGATATTGCAACCAAACCTTGGGAATGTATAATGGACATCTATACAAACATTTTAGGACCAATTAAACAGGGGGTCAAGGATAAAATGAGAAAGGCATGAATTTTGGGGAAAATATTTCTTTTGCCTTAACTATAGGATCCTATGGGTGTCCTAGCAGTGAATATATGTGAACAATGGAGGTATACTGTCAAAATAGCAAATACAAATAGTTGATACAGGGAAAGTGGTCTATGTAGGAATATGAATACAGCTTAAAGAATACTTTTCCCAAGCTTCCATTTTTGCCGCCAGGTGGCTTCTGTGCAGGAACCAGCAAATCCCTTTAATACAGGCTTTATTGTATTTTCAACACACTCCAGCATGATTTAATCAATGAGGAAAGGTGAATTTATTTACTTGAATCTTTCGGTAAAACATCTAGGCCCAGTGTAATTATACACTGTGACGGGTTGATTGGTCTAGACACAGTTATGATGATTCTTTAATTGTTTGTTCGGTAATGTACATGCACCATTCTGAGGGCCACTCAAAGGTGAGTCAAGGGCCAATCAATGGCCAATCATAGACTACAGCCCAGGTAACATGCCCAACTGGCGCCCAGTTGGGTTAACCTTGGACAACCTTGGGCTGGACTGGGCTGTGTTTTGGGCTGGGCAAATCCATGGGCTTCAGTAGGGCCCCAGTTGGGCTAACTGATTTTTAAAACATACTCTGTAAATATCCCTGGTATCTTGAATCATGCTCTCTATTAAAAAAATCCAAGTATGAAAATGTTATAGTCACTTTGTGTAGGAAATGTGTGATTGGGTTTTAGGTGGGCTTATACTGGGCTAATTTTAATTTTCACAAATGCTTTATGGAAGCCCCTTTCAGTAAGAATCAAACTCTCTTTTAAAAAACCGGGGCCCAACTGGGGCCCATTTAGGGTTGCTACTTGGGAGGGGGAGCAGACGACACTGTGTCACGTGTACAGCAGCGTGCTAACTGTGTGCTCATTGGTCAGTACAGTAAAGTGGGTGGAGTCTAACTGAAATACTCGTTCCCCATTGGTTAATGTTTATATAATTTCTTTTAGAACATAAAGGAATGAGACATTGGGGCGGGAACCCCTTTATAATTATATGCCTTTAGAATGTAGTCCATTTTGCTCCATCAGAATACATATTTAATTCAATTCAAAGTTTAAGCAAGAAGTAAAAGGTTTTTCTTTTAAAGATACATTACTTAATCTATAAACACATGACATGGTATGACATGACATGTTATGATACACCTCATGTAGTTCAGGGGTTGGTGATAACAGTGGACTAAGGGTAGTTGGTACACTGAAAACTTAGGAATATCTAAAACTAATCACTATTGATTAGTTATGGTAATCATAGCCAGTTGATTAGTTGAGGTCATCACCGTGATTACCCAAAGTCATCATCTTGATTAGAATATTTGCCACTAGGGGGCCCTACTAGACAGTAAAAGAACATGCAGTTCCTACTCCAGGCCATATATGGATTCATATCTATATGAACTCTAATCATAGAAACTTATAAAATGATATATGAAGAATATTGGCACATAAGGAACTCAAGTTATTCACAATTGAGATTTTAGAGAAATTAGCAAGAGCATACACATGCACACCTTTTTTGTGCCTAAAACCATATCTACTAATGTAAGAATAGGCTGCTGGTTACTGTATCCACAAATATGCATTATTAGGCTTGCTCTGGGGGCTAGAAGTGCTCTCAATTATAGGGCATGATGACAAGATGAGGGGGTGATTATAAACGTATTAGGGATTGATATCTTGTTGTACATAAATATATATCATATGAAATTAGTCATAGATGAACTTTTCAAAAGTAATTATAGTGATGACCCAGAGTCATCACATATGATTACTCTAGTGATTACCAAGTACTCACTTGTGTCACAATCACCGTGATTACAAAAAGTAATCACCCTTGATTACTTTTTCTCCCATAGAGTTTTCAGTGTACTGCCTAGGCGTGGGCAGAAACAACTGGTCTTTGTTGGCATTTATGTAGATTGATTTTAATCATCATTTAGAAGCTAGGCATCCTTGCAGACACATTTGTTACAACGCCAGGCCGCGGCAAAATCAACTGCTTTCTGGGAGTATCCTTTTGACCAATCATTCATTTCAACAGTTTTAGCACTTGTCCAATTTAAGAGATCTGCATGTCACCACCCCAAATCTAATGGTCCAGACCAATAAAAAGCTAGTACCTCCTGGGCGAGATGGGCATGTTTACCTTCCAAGTATGAGAGTCAGTGCACATAAATAGCTCATAAATGTATACCTGAAATTTATCTCAAGCACTGAAAACTTGAGCTTCTATGAGCAGTTCCCTCGGGGAAAGTGGCCCGCACTATACAGGAAATTGAAGAGATCCCTGGCACTGGATTGTCAAGGTGCTATTTGGGCAATTCATTGACTACATTTTCACAAGGCCTACATCAAGTCTTTGTGATAAATACCAAGGATACATTGTGCTATATGGACTGGTACAAAATGAAAAGAATCGTCATCAGGCATAGCCGACATTGTCCATAACTGGTTATCAATCATCAATTACCCACTGAGCCAAATGACTAATATGTGATAATGAACGAGAAAATGAGACATGCCTGTAAACGTGGTATGGAGGTGGAAGATGGTACGCATAGTAGTGGAAATTACAGTGAGTAGGTAGGACACATATCGCACAACAGACGTGCATATCTACTTAGGCCAATAAAATAAAAGAGGTGTGTGTGTCTCCAGCAACCAGTTAGTAACAGTCTAAATAAAAACCTGCCAGACACCAGGTATAGCCAGCAAAAAGGGTTCCGGAGAAAGAGGGCTACTGCAGACCCAAATGGCTAGCTGTATTTTAGGGATTCTTGGCTACATGCCATTTTTTTTACCGATTGTAAGCCAGACCATTATTAAGGTTTCTACAGCATAAGCATAAAGCTTTAATAAGTTGGACACCATACGTTTTGAATTACATAGTTGATATACACATGTAACTGTGGTCCATGATAAACAATAATATCGTGTGCTGAATACTTAAATGTTGAATGAACTCTTCATCTGATTGGGGACCAATATTACATGATTGGGGATCTATAAATAGAAAAAAACTGTTTCAGAAACATAATATGATATGTTTCCCACAAGGATATTGCATTTATTGTCAAGCATACCTATCAAACCAATGAAATGACAAGTGTCCAACTCCAGGATCATTACTGGCATGAGGTGTCCGACTTTAGGTGCAGTTTGATGTTTTGAAATCAGCATATTAGGTGGAAATTTGTTAATACTTAACGGATGAAATTGATCATAATTACCTCTGAAATAGAAACTGGCAGACAATATGTGTCCAATGGTGCAACCCATATTTGAATTGGTATCCTTTGGGTATCTAAATTTCAACACTCAAAATTGAAACTTCTTTCTTGTCCAGGAGCGTCTGAAAGGGGTGTCTTTACCCTATGCATCAGGCTAACATCCCTTGTCGATCTACAATCAGTTAGATTGTGTTGAGTGACATTTAAAAGTCTCTGATTCTGAACAACTTAGACACATACAGGGTATGAAAGTGCATTTCCGCCGTCAGGAATTCCAAACATGTCATTTAAAGTCATGTAAATGGCAGTTATTTTGCATTATATCAAAGGTATCCTAATAAAAAAAATTGAAAGGGGCATGATATATGCAGTCATGATGGTGGGATGTCAGATGAAAACTCATCGAAATATGTAGCTTTTGCCTGGAAAGAGGAGGGTAGTTACTACCCTTAATCATTGCTCATTGACTCATCAATGTGGTGAGCCCACAAATCGAATACAAAACACCTTATCCATAGTACGGACACTAGCGTTGTGGGTATAGGATACAAGTGTCAGAAAAGCTTTTGGGAAAAGGTACCATTTGCAAGGTGACTTTGCTTCGCATTCCCATGGCTTTAATATGAGATATAGAGACTCCTTAATCTATCAGTAATATCTTATATATTTTTTTACTATAGATCATTCATGAATTGAATCATGGAAAAAGTTTCATTTACACATTGGATCACTTTTTTTGTACATTTTAGCCTATCCAATTAAGGCCCTTAGTAGCATACACAGTTACTCGTGGCATGTCTTGATTGGTGTAGATATCTACATGATTTGCTGGCATAAGGACACCCTGTACAAAACTGACCGTTCTGTCCGTAAATCTCAAACAGCCCCAGCCCGACCTGAGGGTTACGTGGTGGATAACCTCCACAGAACTCTCCGTCCAAGGGTAGTGAGATCGAATCAGCAGATTGTCAGAATGTTCATGTGTTTCTTTTTTTAATGTATGTATTATCTTGGTCCCTCTTTATGCAAGGCAACATCCGTGTATTGCTATTCCTCCATTTGAATATGATCTCTCTTGCATCAGGTCGCATGGGAAAAAATATTATCATTGAGAATATAATTATATGTTCTAGCATACTTCATATTGGTCAAACTGGGCAGAACCCGCAAAACCTCCTGAGGAGATTATGTGGCAAAACCTCCGAACAGCAGCCCCAAAACCTCCGGACAGCAGCCCCAAAACCTCCGCTCAGGGTATGAGAAGAGGGGTATGAGAACAACCCTACAGTGAGAACAATAGTACCAATGCCTGAGTGGAGTATAAAGCCGTAATTACTCATCAATAGCTTTGTGTGTGAACCTGTTGATTGTTCTGTCCTCACATGCTTTGCGCGGTTGTTGCTATGTTTGACAGGTGATTGTTATAATAGTAAACACCTGCTACTGGCATTAGTTAATAATGAGGAACCATGATTATATGAATGTATGAATGCTATGTACTCTCTTCATTTGTCCTTTCTAGGCACACAGAGTCGCATGTGGGGACGAACCTGCGGAGTCACTAGAAGCTGTCCATTCCACCTGTAATCTTAAAACGCCCACTTTTCCAGTAATCTTAATCAGTTTCCAGGTGATACCTATCCTCTAGATTGCACCACTGCAAGTTGGTAATATTGCTTTATAAATATATCGGGAGCTCTGCCCCCGCACCCCCTTTCTCTTTTTCTCTCTTTTTTTTTTTCTTTTTCTGGAATAAGATTACGCCAGAAGTGGCGTTTTTCTGGAATCAGATTAGGCCAGAAGTGGCAATTTAAGGTTACACACAGAATGGGCGGCGTCTAGTGACTCTGCAGGTTCGTCCCTTGTTGCCACTGAGTCGGTGACCTTACCCTGCTGAGTTTTGCACGCCAATGACGTCGTGCTCCTTTAAAGAGGCCGTCACATGATATTTTGGCTATATAATATATTTGTCAACTACTGTATCGGCCAGACTCAAATGTCATTGTTTATGTCTGTATAGAGGACGGCAAGCCAACACACACCGTACATGCTCCAGCCCACCACTGCATGTGCGGCACAGAGGGGTAGCAGGGGTAACACCTCGCCATGTTGCTACGTCATCGGCGGTAAGGATGGGTGGTGGAGAGGAGGGGTAAATGTGGGGAAGATATATGACATCCCACCGCCTCCTCCAAACTTTAAATTGGAATCAAAACTTTGACCTAATAATTCTCATGTATAAATCATCTTACGCATACATGAGATACCAAAATCCCCGGCCACAATTAAACCATTCAATCCTAGCGTGCACCATGATAGTTTCTACCAGTTAAATCATACACGCATATGACTGATAGAGCCTCTATTTAATACAGGCCTAAAGTATAGTCCTAGTTCATTTTGCTCTTCCTGTCTCGTCGGTAGAAGAAACGTCCATAGATTATTTCTATTGTTCTGATCGGAATTTCGATAAAACCGTTGAGACCAATTACAATCAGTTTGATTAGTATAAATCACAATGACGTCAAGCCAATTTTTTTTGTTCCCCCCCCCCCACCCCCACTCAAATGTGGACCCCTCCACCCCCTCCCATTGATAGATCTAGAACCACATTTTAGGGATTTCCCCCCGTAGGCCCAAAGCCGAGGACCACCCACCCTCCAGTAATACACTCATTGAGGATCGCCATGATGCACTAATATACTTTCCCCTTTGCTTTGAAACATTGTCTCCCCAAGATCTCCGAGCGCATTTTGTCCCCGGGGGGGCACTTGGTATATTTTGTATACACATGTGTGCGGCTGGCAAGGGTACTTTTTCAGCAAAATGTCCCTAGCAAGGGTCCTGTTTTGAAGGAAAAATGTCCCTAGCAAGGGTCTACTTTCAACAAAATCGCCCTAGCAAGGGTCACTTTTTGCAAAAATGACATGTTTTTCACCAAAATGTACCACTTTTTCCTATTTTTTTCCGAAGATTTCCTGGACATGAGGAAAATTTCTCTGTAAAATGACCCATTTAGTATACCTTTCGTGATTTTTCTCATCAAAACAAGGATTTTAGGGCCAAAAGTGCCCTAGCAAGGGTATGTTTTGGACACAAAAGCTCCCTAGCAAGGGTAAGGGTTGTCATAGGTCCAGCCGCACACCCATATCAGAAAGAATTCAAGTACCCCCCCGGGATTTTGTCCTTTATGACAAACCTTTCTAGCTTTCATACACCATCAAACTGCTCTGCTACGCTGTCACTAGTTTTAATGGAATAAAAGCATGAATGGCAGAGGGAACGTATTCATAGCCTTATGATTATGTCATAGGCCAGTAGAGACACAAAAGCAGTTTAATCCTCTATAGTTCGACAACTCCGTTTTCAACCAACATGTGTATTCTTTCACCCCTTTGGGTGCTAGAAGCTTACTGTGCCTTCGCCTTTACTATAGTGGGCGTGTATGGGTCACCCGGTGTGTATTCACTCTCCAGCTCAGGCCTAGGTTACTTGGGGTAGGGGTTAGAAAATATTCTCTCATGGCTGTAATATTCATATCACGAATCTACAACCTAGTCCTAGATAATTATATTGTTTAATATGCCGGGTATCTCTAGTGAAAATAGCACCTTTCTAAAAAAATGTATTAGCCACCATGAAGCCAAATTAGTTACCCTATATATGAGCCACATAGTAGGCTTAACAGCTGGACTCATATCCCACAATGCCTAGCACCCCTACCGCCGTTCACGTCACTTCCCCCTTCTTCCCCAAACAGCACTATCGTGGCCGGCTTTGTTTTGTCACACCTCCTACTGTGTGTAGCTGTCTTCAATTTGAACTGTAATGTGTTGTTCACGGATATATAAGCTAACAGGTATTTGTGAGTAGTGCGGGACATGTTGCGGCTTCTTTAAGGGAAGCTTAGCAAGTTATTACACTATGCTCTCATGAATGCAGCACTGACGAGTAACTTGCTAGTGCTGTATTTAAGCATCATACTGGCCACACAGGGATCGTGCAATCTCAAAGGGTTTGCATAATGCTTGAATGCAGCCCTGGTGAGCTCTCATGTATTCATGCATCATAACAACAAAGTGCATACTACATGAAATCCAATATATGCAGCCTTTTAAGGTAAACTGAACGCATTCGTGGGTGCTAACAGACTGTTGTCGTCATTGGTTTACAACCTCCATACAAAGATTCTACTGGAGCGGGTTGTGGCCAGCTTGTGTAGTTAAACAAAGAGTGCAGGCAGTGTCTCCCTGTCCCATTATAATTGCTGCATGCCGATTGGCAGGGAGTAACCAGCCAATCAGATCGCTCTGTGATATCACTGCAGAGGTATATATATGGAAGTGTGGCGACAAGATTGCAAACAGTAGGGAATGGTATGGTATTCAACAAAGGACTATTGAATTGCTGTTAATGTAGATGGCAGTACAGCATTAATAGACTAAGTATTGACTTCTATATCTACTGTGAGATGAGAGAAAGCAGCCAGCTGCCCTTGACATTCCAGGATATTTTAAGCATTAGTTGAACTTCCAAGTACCAGGAGGCTGTCTGATGACACAAAGATCAGTGCCCGATCTACCGAGTCATCAGCTGTAAAAGCACCAGAAGCAGGTATGTTCACATTTTTAACTCTTCCTTTACCGGATTATTTTTGGGTGTTTTTCGCACCTCAGGGGATGGCATAGCCTTTTAGATGTTGCAATCATCATGTAACTTGAAATGGTGATAATTCAAACTTGTCTTTCCGGCTGAAATAAGCAGTATATATATATATATATATATATATATATATATATATATATATATGTATATATATATATATATATATATATATATATATATATATATATATATATATATATATTTATATATATATAATGTAATAACTGTTGTACAATGCCCTTCATTAGATACAGAATGCTGCATTTTTTTTTTTAAATTACGATAAAGATATAAAGGCTATTATTCACCCTGGCAGGAAAGGAAAGCTGCCAGGTACCCAGGCTAGAACAGTGAACGTGAAGTCTGGTCTTTTTATGATCTGACTGAATATGTCCAATTGGCCCTTCAATACATGTATGGGTATAATTTCATGTAAAAAAGGGCAGCATGCCCGGAAGTTGACAGGATACTAATTATACCAACTATATTCTTTATATTGTCGTTTTAAATGTGAGACCATACATATTACTATACTATATACATTAATGGGGGAGGGGGGACTGACTTCCTCTCAATTTATGGACTCATCCCACTTCCCATATGTTCTGTACAATGCAGATTCACGCATGTATGCCCACAATACCCACCACTCAACAGTATATGAAGGGTCATAAGCTACTTCAGTAACACATTCTGGGTGGGTGGCTTTGGATATAGCCACTTGAGGGGTGTGTACCCTTTTTGTATGTTATACAATGTGGTCTGGGGCATTTAAGTCTGCTGGGCAGTTACTCAAATAGTGACATTCTAGTTTATTCTAATTGATTTAGAGATACCACATTGCTTTAAAAGTTGGTATACATATAGAATATTACCTCAATATTTTACATATCGTGGTAGCAGATGAATACCTGAGATTAGCTGAAATGCCATCTTTAACATGCACGTATGACGTATCATAACTGCTCACCAATACTATGACACATTTTGGCATTATTATCAGTGAGGGGCCATGACAAATGAAAGCATTTCATGTATGCTAGAAGCATGAATATAATCTTCCGGCAAAGTTAGGGCAACCCAATATTACTGATGAAAAAAATTGCATTTTATCTTTTAACGGAAACCCTAAAAATGTAATCGGATGTTCTGAGTCAACATTTAACAATAGAAAAATCCCAATTTTACATGCATGTTGGAGCAAGACAGAAAATACTTGAGAAGTGTAGCTCAATGTGTTTAAGTCTGACATGAGTTGAATCTCCATGTTCATATAGACCTAGGTACTTAATTACCTTATTCTTTCTTTCAGATAAACTGTGACTTGGCCATCTGGACTGCCTTAACAACTAGAGGACATCTTTCTACACACCTTACACGATTTATAAGGACTGTGCAGAGAAAATATATACGCTATAGTCTACTGACCACTTGCACTTACCACATAGTAGACTAGAACAGTACTAGAATTGTGAGTGGTATACGCTCCGTGATTATGCCACTTTAATATAGAGTCATAGCAGATGTGGCATCGACAGCAGCAGTATGGCTCCTAGTGGCAATGCCTCATACAACTTATTGGACCTAGCAAATGCAACCTTTGACAAGGGGCTCACACAAGAGCCTAACAACTCACAGCTTGTAGATGAGGGGCAGCTTGACCTGATTAGATACCAGGTGAGCATGACCCGGTTTATTGTCTGGAAGATCCTAGTGCCAATTACAGTGGCATTTGGAGTAATTGGTAACTGTATTAATATTGCCGTGTTGACCAGACGCCGCATGCATACATCAACAAATGTCTACCTCACAGCTCTTGCCATCTGTGATGTACTCTACCTTGTGTTTGGGTTTGCCTTAGGGATGAAACATTATGAGGTAGTTAGGGACTCACTTGACTATTGGCGGTTTCGAAAGCCATTTGGGATGGCACTCGCTGACATTTTCAGTAACACGGGCGTGTGGCTGACATTGACATTCACTATTGAGCGGTATATTGGGGTCTGTCATCCATTGAAGCGCAAAGTACTGTGTACTCCTCAACAGGCTAAGGTTGTCGTTGTCATAGTTTGTATAAGTACTTTTATCTTGACGTTCCCAGAGTTCTTCTTTTTCCGATCAGTTACGATTGTCAAGGACAATGTTACCTCCATAGTTTATGAGCCCCTTCTGAAAGCAAATAGTCCCTATGTATGCGTCTTCAAGTACACACATCAGCTCCTCTTCACTCTTGGACCTCTCCTCTCACTTCTTGTATTGAATACTCTGCTCATGCGGGCAATGCTCCATGGGACCAAGCAAAGACAAACCATGTTGGAAGTGACGGGAAACCATCATCGACTTCGGCAGCAACGAGAGCAGCAGAAGATCACGGTGATGTTAATTATGGTGGTTTTAGTCTTCTTACTGTGTCAACTCCCACAGGCCATAACAAACCTGTACTACACCTACTTGAATGTTACAAGGAAACTCACCCCAGTTGTACAGTACAGGATCACACTCACTGCCAATGTCTGCAATCTGTTGGTGATGATCAACTCATCCTGTAACTTTGTACTGTATTCCGCATTCTCCACCAAGTTTCGCAATATGTTTAAACAAATCTTCTGCAAGTGTTCAATGAAGAAGAATACTCCTGCCCATGTCATCTGCAATTATGGAAGTAAGAACAAGTTGATACACCGTCAACTGATGCTGAACAGTTCACAATTTTCTGAGTCACCGCAGCTTAAATGTCGGCCTTCCATCAACATTGTAAACAGTAACAAATGTAAGGCAAGAAATAAGTATCATGGTGTTGCTCGATAGAAATACCCCATGACTAAGCAGTATTCAGCATGACTTGCACTTTAGGGATACTTCTGGCCATACAGCCTGAGAGAAGGATGGAGTGGCATCACAGGAGTAGGGACTGCATTATTTCGTTGCATGGTATTTAAACAGAATTGCATGGATTTTGAAACATTGGTGAATCAAAATTCTAACATCCTGCTTATACAGTGGAATTGCAGTCTTGTTCCGCCATTGTGATGTCATTTCCAGTTACCATACTGTCGCGTCTTATATAAGCACCAGTGAATGGGGGTCTTGATATAACTCTTAAGCACTAACAATGGATTTTCACAGATTTATGTCACATACACATGGTGTTCTAATTATGCGAGTATGGTTGACGTATGTTCTTGTGTCGTCTAATATCTCATGTTATGAGTGTTGTAAGGGGCCCAGCCTCCCACTGCCACATTCTGAGTCATGATACATTATGATATCAATAAATATCTGTTACATTAACAAAGTCTTTATTTCTGTTTCATACATTCATAAAATTCTAGTAACATGATTTTCTGATTAGCTTCAAGTTAGCTAACTGCGATATTAGATGAAAATGCAATATCTTCTTAAACCTTTTTTTGAACGGAATGCAATTATAGTAATGCAATAAGGTATCTTAAATTGAATGAGTTTCTTCCTTGAAATATTTGCTGTATATAAAGCAGCTCCAAAGAAGAAACAATAGGAAGTCGGCGGCTTTTATAATAACACATGATTTACTGAAGGGCCAAAATGTCTAGTGAAAGAAAGGCTTACCACAAACAAATTTCCCATTTTAGTAGTTGCCAAATTTCTCCCGAAAATATATTTTAAAAAGCTTTATGCATACAGAAAAAGATAACATTAAGAGGCAGAAAACTTCCACTCCAAAAAAAACAACTAAAAAAACAACCAAATTCCTGATACGGTTTTTCTTTTGTCATTTCTCAAGATATGGTATCAGCTCAGTGGAGGGTTCCTACTTTTCGTTCATTTTATCATTCATGACTGCTAAGCACCCAGTGAACTAGAATATTAAATGCTCAGTTTAATATATTTTTCCCCTCCTTATTTAGGTTTTAAAGAATTTGATCTTGCTTCTTTTTAAAGTATTATTTTCATTCATGCATGTCTGACCTGGACTACATTGTTGGCATTGTTAGTTACTTCAAACATTCCACTCATTATGTTAACAAAGAAAACATTTTTGATTGTGAATATCTAGCTAGTGACAGATGCACCTTTTAAACCGAAGTGAAGAAGGTCTTGGTAAGCTAATTTAAGATACTTAACGCTACTGTTACCATGCCTCCCCGTTGGAGTTAAATATGCCTAGGCGTTAGCACAAACACAAGCACAGCATCTAGCATAATATGTTTCATAGCCAATGCTCAAATTTAGACAAACAAAATGGTGGATATCAAAACATTGCCGATTTATCCATTTTAGTAGGTACCAGGCCCATCTGGGACGGGATAGTGGGGACATTGACACCCTTTCACGGCTCCAGTCTACACCAGATTCCAGGGGTGGATTCAGGAGATGGGGGGGGGGGGGGGGCAGACCCTGCGTGCGCCCTCCCCCCCCCTATTTTTCTGTGAATTTTTCTGTGAATTTTTAAAAACAGTACACTGCCTAGATCACGCCCCACCAAATCCTGGATCATCTCTTGCATCTGTAGGCCTACCAATAGTACCATACCCCCCCCCCCCCCCCGCCCCCAGCGGACGTGTATCTTCCTCTATTTTTGTGTCCATTTTAATGTGAATTGTTTCAATACCCTTAGTTGACTTAGGTATGATTGCCTAGATAGAGCTTATAGGTCTATCACGCCCCCTCCCTCCTCGCATTTTGCCAAACTCTTGGATCTACACCCAAACAGATCGAGCGGCAAATGAATGCCTCAACGTTCCCATGACCCAGTGCCGACCGCAGCTCGACCGTTAGACGCCTGAGACGTTACCTCAGGTACACAAGCCACAGTCTACCTCAGGTACACAGGATATAATCAGCCAATCAGAATCGACCTGCTGCTGCAGCAGATGCATGTGTTGTGTTTATTAGTGGTTGGGTTTGGTTGGCTGCTGTGCACCTGGGGTACAGTAGGCTTCTGTACCCCAGGTACACAGTTGCTATCCTTCTGTACCCCAGGTACACATTCTTCTGTACCCTAGGTACACAGTATGTCATACTAGAGAATTCCTTGCACTTAAATTTCTAGAAGAGAAAACACGTGTGTAATAAGCATATAGTGTGGGTGTCTACCTGGGGTACAGTAGGGATATGTACCTAAGGTAGAGTAGGGTTAGAATGTGTACCTCAGGTACACATAGGATAATCACTGTGTACCTGTGGTACAGTAGGACACTGTGTACCTGAGGTACAGTACAACCATTGTGTACCTGAGGTACAGTAGCTAGCATGCCCACTGTGTACCTGAGGTACGCTAGGTGACCACTGTGTACCTGAGGTACAGTAGCTAGGATGTCCACTGTGTACCTGAGGTACAGAATGAATACTTGAGTTGTGGGGTATGTAACTTAGTGTAATTACTCAATCAGGCCCACTAGTAGTCTACTGTACCTCAGGTACACAGCACAGCCCAACAAACCCAACATAGCAGATGCATCTGCTGCTGCAGAAGGTGAATCCTGATTGGCTGATATTTTATTGTGTACCTGAGGTAGCCTGTGGCTTGTGTACCTGGGGTAACGTCTCAGGCGTCTAACGGTCGAGCTGCGTTCCGCCCACGTCACGTCGCTAGTCATGCGGCCATGACAGCTGTAGCATAGGTCTATGACGTCAGCACGCCCACGGCAAGAATGTTGATAGCTTCGGCTTACCTTACTGAGGAATGCAACAATCATTAGGCCTATATAGAGTCGGCCTTATCATAAATGCCTTTCAAATGGGTAAATTTAAGATGTCTTTACGTAGGGTACGAAACTTTTAGTTCTCAGATTAATCATGATGGCGGGCAGGTGCTTGCTGTGGTGCTGGTTGCTGGCAGACCCGGCGGAGGTGCGTGATTATTGTCAATCAGATAAATTTTAGAGCACAGCCAAAAACAATTATCTCATTTTAAGAAAATAAGATTATCAAACTCGTCTGGCAGACAAATCACTTGTTTAAGGGAAAAAAAATCTCAATCTTAAAACAGTGGTCTGTCCGCCAGACAAGTTTAATAATCTTATTTTCTTAAAATGAGATAGTTGTTTTGGATGTGGAAGTTTTGATGTTTAAGAAGCATGGATAAAATGATATGCTTACCACGGTGCTTTACATAGTGCATAAAATAATACTACAGACATGTACGAAATAAAATGCAACTTGAATAGAATCAAAGTTCCACTCAAGGGGGTATATTCAGCAACAATGTAAGTAAAAACACATTCTTCATTTGGCCTAATAGTGTAATAAGCATTCCAACAGCAGACAATGGGTAATAATGGAAACAATATTGTATTCTACGCACAACAAACAGCAGTAATAAGTCTTAATGAGGAATGCAATATAATCTCCTGTTCCTATACAACATGGCTAATTTACACCATAATGACAATTATATCCTTTGATGATGGTTTAGTGCTTTGATGCACGATACGATCTCTCGCTGAGTAGCTCACCCATGCAGGCTGCATTTATTCATTATACTGATTGATACACTCCCAAAGAGTCAGCATGATGCCAGAAAGTGAGTAGCTTTGTGTGTGCCGTCCAAGGAGGACCGGCAGACGAGGACAGGTGTGGGCGACCCTGTTGCTAGACCGAAAATATGAGGGCTTGATGCATGGCTTTCCCGGTACCCGGTACCATCAGGGAAGGTCAGACATTAGGCCTGGGAGAGTGAGAAATTTTCACCAAAAAATGATACCTAGAAAGTGAGTAGTTTGGAGTCTTTAGATGTAAAACAATATATGGAATTGAAAACATGATACCCATTGAAGAGATTGCAAAGCGATTTTAATTTTTTTTTTTTTAAAGGACACTTTTGAGCGATGTGTTGTGGCGCGGGAAATTGACCGGGTAACTCTCGCTGGTTAATAAAGGCAAGGACAAGCACGGGAGGCTACTTCCGGCCGGAGAGCGATCTACATCTTATCCTGTGTTCTTCCTTCAATAACTACACTTTGTACATGTTCTATACATACAAGATACTTCAAATGGCGACGAGGATGGGATCCGAACTCACGCGGGCATTCACAATGTAAAGTTGGTGATTTTGAGTAAAAATGTCAAAATGATAAAAAATTCCGCACTCCAATTTTTTAATGGTGATTACCAAACCTGCAAAATGTAATATGCATGATCAGACATATTGCGGTACTTGTATAAGTACTTGTATAGGTATCACCAATCACCAGGCACCCACAGAGCAACATAATTAGATTACCTCTCTGTGCAGAGCATGGAAAGATCTGTGAATGACATGTTATTTAGTTTATTGTAGCTAAACAAACTTATATATGCATACAGTCAAAACAGCATGGTTTGTCAGGTGTGGGGCTTGTCACATGGCGTAACCATGTGATATACTTTTGAGGTTGAATACAGTTTTTCACAGTCAACCAGCAGGAAACGTGAGTCCAGCTATGCTGGGGACCTCTCTTGGTCTGTTCAGGCCCCACACACAACTGACGGTGCAGCGGGACAAACAGGCCAAGGGACCTCTCCTTAGTGTTATCGCACCAATTAAGGATTTAAGTTCAGTAATGTCCTGGAAATGTCCTGGAAATGTCCGATCGCCTCTAAACCTGAAAGAAACAAATAGGGAGTGACGTCAGGCATACTAAGCCTATGCAAATACACTGTATTCTATTAAGCTGTATCAGACAGCCAATACATGATTAGGGATCTTTGCATTGTTCTCATGAATTAGTTATGAACTTGTTTTACCCTGCATTTAATAAAGAGAGTTATTAAGAAGGCCACAAGAGGCAATATAAATGAAACAGATACAATATTTTGAAAAAAACGTCCTAGCCGACACATGATTTGCACAGTTTGTATAATACGTAATCCATGAACGGGAACAGATTAAAGACAATTTGTTTGGTCTATGGAGGTCAATTGGGCCATAAAGTACAGGTATCTACGAGCAATATGACAGAGTAATGATTGAATCATAACTATAATCATGGATGTGAATTCAACATGTATTAAAGGTATATGGAATGCTCAATCATTTAAACCTAAACCTTACTGAGGTGGTATGCGAGCTAAATATACTTAAAGGGTTCTTTTAAGCATATGTTATTAAACCAAATGGCACTTAAAAAAGACCAGTATAATTTTATGTGGGTTTCACATCAGTAGTATAGTATGTATCGGAACGGGACTATAGTTAACTACTGTTTATTACTCAATCGACCTGCAGCCAATCAGAGGCCTCCATTTGGTCACGTGACCGGAAGTGACCTACTTAGGGGATTAGTGGTGACGTCACGTGACCTAGTTAGCCAATCAGAGGCCGCCATTTGGTCACGTGACCGGAAGTGACGTCATATGACCTACTTATGGACCAGAATGTGACGTCATATGACCTACTTAGGGGACCGGAAGTGACGTCATATGACCTAATTTAGGATCACGTGACCGGAAGTGACCTGATGAGTCATGTGACCGGAAGTGACGTCACATGACCTAATGGCCAACCGGAAGTGAGTGACCTCATTGAGGATCACGTGACCGGAAGTGACCTGATTGACCACGTGATCGGAAGAAGAAGAAGAAGAAGAAGAAGAAGAAGAAGTTTTTTGTTTAGGAAGTGAGGGTCTTTAGGATCACGTGACTGGAAGCGACGTCGTCACATGAGTGACGCTTTAAGAGACTGCGCGACTTACTAGTAAAAGAAGACGTATGAAAATAAAAACACAACAATAATTTATTTTATTTTTTTTATTTATTTTTTTTCAATCTTGATAAACACTCTATTTTTGATGCACTCAATCAAGCAATAACACGCTTATTTTTTTTTTTCATATCTCTAAAGGACTCGTTGTCACACCGTCAGAATGCACGCGACGCTTATAATACAAGTAGCGCACGCCGTCTTTCTCTATGGTGTAGGTGACCATTTTGTTTCGCACCACTTTGAAATTTCTATTTACAGCAATGAGAGTTTTTCGTTGACGAAGAACATCCAAGAAGTCGTCTGGTTCCTTAGGGTTTTGTTTCTTCTGTATGCCTTTTGCACTCCATTTTTTGGATTTTCTTTCACCGGTGACGCTGACTCGATCGTAGCAAATGTAAGTCTTAGGGTTGAGACTTAGGATCCCGTCACCTTCCCACTCCGCTTTCATAAGCCCCGAAGTTCTCAGATCGTGAAGGTACCGTCTCTCACAACATCCGCCGGACGGCGGACACCATTCTCGCACTCTTTCCGTTTTTGTCTTCACGAAAAGCTCTAAGTGATCGTCGCACACCGCTGTCGGAAGCCACTTTCGTTTCTCTCTGAAGTACGTCTCTCTCAGGCGAGGTTTGACTAGGTCATCCAACGTGTCACCGCTGAGAGCCATGTAAAGACTGTCGGTGTCCATTTGACAAAGGGCATAATCGCGCCGATCGACGAATCTATCCAAGAAGTCGTATGTGAACTCTAACATTTTATTGGTATACCATGAACCCTATTTGAATAGGGAGGTTGTTCTTGACTGTTTTCGGTTGTAGTTCGACTTCAAACAGATCGGAACTCAACTCGGACGCCTTTTTGAAGCGCCACGAATTGGCCAATAGTTCGAACTTCCGACTGTCAGTGTATCTCACCGCCGTGTGTTTTTCTTTGTTGCAGATTGTTTTACCGTACGTAGCGTTTCCCATTAACTTGTAACAGTCTGACAGAATTTTCTCGTTCTCGTTCACGTCGCCACGTCTTCGCGCCGCCGTTACTTCGTCCGCGAAACCGGCAAAGGAGCGTTTAGGTAGGTATTCTACGACCAGCTGCACTTTGGTGACTATCAAACCGTGCTCTAAATACCACTTGAGAAGCGGCGTTCCCAAGAGAATATTTTTTCCGTGGTAACTCCCTATCAGACATCTCTGAGGCGTGTTCAACAGCTTTTCTTCCTGCGCAAAGTCTGACATGTGAGGTCCTATGTCAGATTTTGAAACGGTCACGTTCTTGAAAACGGGGGTCATTTCTTCGAAGTAGTCTCGTAGGTGAGGCGGCGTAGTGATGTCCACTTGAACTAAACCGAACATTTTCTCCTCTTTCACAGCGGAAAGGATGTCGCTCTCGCTCATCGCGTTTCGAGACACTTTCAAAGCGGCAACCTTCCAGCGTTGTTGGGAGGCCTTAACCCGCTCATCTCGACGCTTCATCTCTCTCCATTCGCACTCCCACACGACGACCAGCTTGTGACCTAGCGCTTTCAAGTAAGCGCTTACTCTAGTCGTTCTGTCGCGTCTCTCCTCCCTCAGTGAAGCGCACTGATATCGGTGCGACGGTATGCACTCGTGAGCATGGAACCAACACCCGTGAAACTGGAAAACCGTATTAGAGGCCGCGTGAAACCCGTCCACGCGAATTCTCCGACAGCCTACAACCATCTCGCCGCCGTTCAAAGCGTGGCGCAGTTTCACGTCGCGGTCGTGCTCTACGAAGCGTAACCACTCCAAAGCGCTGTGAGAGTTTCTTTGCCTAATTTCGGGCTTGAACTCGGTCTCAGGTCGTCTCACCGCGTAATAGCCCGTGCAGTGCGCTTCGCTCATGCAGCGCAAGTACAGAGAGTTAGCGTCTAGTCCTAGGATGTGTTGGCACGGTCTCGCTTCTTCGCCGTACTTGTGCTCCCTTATCCGCGTGGTGCCCTTCTCTTGAAATCTATGGAAGATGATGGAAGGACCGCCGACTAGATTTTCTTTGATCAGAGCGTGGAGGACGGCGTCGAACTGGGGGAACGTTGTGAACGCGTCTTCTAGGTTTTGGAAGAGGAACCGTAAAGTCAAACCGGCGAGAGAAACTCCGTCTTTCAACATGTCAATGCCGCGATCTTGGAAAAATTTAGCGTGATTTTTCAGAGCTTCTATGAAAGGTTTGACGTCTTTGTTGTTGTAGTGGATCAAGTAATCTTCCATAGTTTGCATCTTCTCGTCGGACCAAACTTTCTGACATGCGGCGTAGTCGGATTCGGACATTTTGATGCCCGTCAGTTCGCTGTCAAAAGCCGATCTCGGTGGCAGCGTTCTGTTTGCCAGTTTCCTGGTAGACGTCATCCATTCGTAAGGAAAGTGACCTTTCTCTTCGTTCCTGGTGAAAGCTCACAAATAGGTCGCGTAGTTGTAACCGGGTGCCAAATAGTTGACTACGTCCAAGAAAACCGTGTGCTGTGTGTAAACCGCCAAGTATTGATTGCTTCTCTTTATGACGCTGAATTCTTGGTTTCTTCGGTCTCCGGAGGCAAAGAACGAGTGAAGGCGTATTTTGATCAGGTTCAAGTCGTAACGCCCCGAGTTGAAGCCCACGACTGGAGCTTGACGGATGTATCTCAGAAGACGCTTCTTCAGTTGAACTAACGGGTGTCTGGTCTGAGCCGCAGCGAAGCCGCCTGGAGAAGGGGTGAATGTCGCCTCCTCCAGCAGGAGAGCTTCACCTATCGCCGCATCTAACTTCGCTAACGTCGGTCGGTAAAGTTCTAGCACAGCTTCCCCGATGACTTTGGCGTTTTCGTTTATGTGATTTAAAACTCGGTCCAACAAGGGGTCGGAATCTGCGTTGGATTCTCTGACGAAGCAGACGGGCCCCTCCCACCCCGGAAAGTCGGATGCGACGCTAGCCGACAAAGGGACGTGATCCCACAGCAGGGACACGTGTTCCGTCGACGGTTCTTTGCACGGTCTGAAGAAAGCCTCGAAATCGAAGGCGATCTTGTAAGGGTAGATTCCGGAATGTCCGTCGGGGGGAAAAATGGAGAAGTCTGCTAGCGCTTCGAAAATCGTTCTCGAATTTTGGTAGATGCCGCCTACGTAGCGCAACTTGACTTGTCGGCAAGAGGAAAGCTGGTTCCTGTGTCTCTTCAGCAAGAACTCGGTGGTGACACCGCCTTACACTTGCAACATTCGTATATGCCCGCGTACGCGTTGAAGTCCGTGACGAGAGAGACGTGCAAACCGCCTTTCGCCGTCAGGTGTAGGTTGACTTTACCTCGGGCGGCCAGAGTTCTGGAAGGCGGTCTGATCAGAGTAACGCGTCTTCTCAACTTCCGCCCCGGCACTTGACGCGACGCGGTGTAGACCGCTATTTGTACGTCAAACAAGTTCTCTAACGCGGGTAAGTCGCGGATGTTCAGACCCGGAAAGGATTCAGGTGTGGCAGCGGGACAGAACTGACGTAACAAATCTGAAGCGTGCTTGCTGGTGTTGTATAAGTGAAAGGAAATGCAGCGGAAGATGCAGAGGTTGTCCTTGTTGGGAAAATCTAACACGCCGCTTCTCTTTCCAACTCGACCGGCCTGAGTGATCCTACCGCCTATGGGGAATTCCCCCGGTCCCATGTAAACGCAAATGTTCAAATTGGTAGGAAAAAGAACGTGCCACTTGGTGTCAGCGTCGCAAAGTTTCCGTACTTCCTCGCAAGCGACGGTGTTTTCCATCTTTGAGAGGAGCTCTTCCAAAGTTTCTGAATTAGTTACAGTAGGGAGCGGTTGTATGAGAGTTGCGTTGTTCTGGGAGGCGTGAAAGTAGCGCAGTTTGCTCTTGTCTTCTCTGTGTTGTAAGAGTAAGCCTACCGAGAAACCCACTTTGTATCTGAATCTTTGTGTCAAGTGAATGCGACGCATAGTATCTACAGCGTCACTCAACTCGCCGGTTGGTAGCCTGAAGTTTGTTACACTCACGCGAGTCCCGTGCATCCTGACGCCCGTTTGTATCGCAGGCCAATTCGCCGTGAACGTTTCCTCCCCGTTCGGTACAGCACGTATGCGCGGAGGGATGGTCACCCCGTCCAGAGATTCGCGTCGACAGGCGATCTTTTGGCAATCGCCTTCGCCGCATAGAGGGCAAAACTTTGGTATTACTCTACAATTTTCTACGTGTCTCTCGTGGTTGTACGGTCTTTTAAAAATTTTGAAACACTTTTCGCATACGTACTGCGTCATGTTTTTTCACTCAGTTACCAACTACTTAGCCGTCTAACTATCTATCTATCTATCAATCTATCTGTCTATCTATCTATCAATCTATCTGTCTATCTATCTATCTGTCTGCTGTCTGTGTATCCGTCTGTCTGTCTCATACAGCGTACGTCAAACGCTGTGTGTGTGCGCGCGTGAGCGTTGAGCGTCTCTCATTCCGAATCTATACCGAGATATTTGAGAATAATCTCTGTTTTGTCATCCAACTCTTTGAGCGCTCTGGCGGACAGCGTCACCCCCTGCTGTGTGGGTTTTTTGTCAGAACCTTCGTACTTGCGCACGTGGACGAGGTTCTTACTGCTGTAGTAGCTCACAGCTGCGTACACTTCGCCCTCCTCATCCAGCACTGCGAACCAGGGGGTGTGTCGCAGTGCGGCCGCTGTGTCGCGTATGCGCACCACTGCGCGGATATCGGCGATGCGTGCTATTAGCTCGCGCAGCGCGTCGGCAGTGAAGTGCACTCGCTTGCTTCTGGTCAGAGACGCCTCTTTCACCTGGCCGTCTTTTGTGTAGCGCGGCCTCCTAGACAGTCTAGCCACGTCCTCCCAGATCTCCAGCGTCAAAGCCCCGTCTAAGCAGAACTCTAACCCGAGAAGACGGGAGAAGGGTTTCTCTGCTTCTTCTCGTCCATCTCGTTCTTTTTCTTGTATTTTTCTCTTCTTAGTAGGCCTTGTTGTTCTGGAACTCACCTTAGAACGTTTCAGACCCGCAAGAAGAGTAACACCATCAGCGTGAGCTGAATCAGCAGCAGAACCGATAACAGGAGCAGCGTCAGCGCTGGTGGTATCCGAGACCTCGTTGTTGGAACAGAGCAGCCACACGCCGTCGGTGCTGAGTGTAGCGGTAGAAGATGAAGCGCCGCCGCCCTCGTAAGGTGGCGGTGAGGGCAGTCGCCACGGACCGGACGCGCTACCAGTGGAAGTGAGGTCGAAAGCTGGGGAAGAGGGGAGCCGAAAAAACGTACCGTCCGCCCCTTTCCCTTCGGGTTCTTCGTCCGCCTCGTCGTCAGCGTCGTTCTCTGTCTCACCCTGTTGCTGCTGCTCCTCCTCCTCCTCTTCTTCTTGGTTTATGGGGCTGAGTGTCCGAATAGCTGTAACTCTCAGCGCGAGCGGCGTCGAGGGCGTCGGTCGATGTAGTGGTGGAGGAGAGGGGCTGTGCAACGTGCGGCAGGTCATCAAAATCATTAACAGTAGTGGGGAGGTAAAAACCCAGTTGCCAGTACTGCGCTGTGCCAGGAGCGTTGTCGTCAGTAGTAGTAGCGGTAGCAGCAGGTGCAGCAGAAGCAGCAGCAGCAGCGGCAGCAGCAGACGCAACAGTAGCAGGCGCAGCAGCCTCAGCAGGCGCAGCCGTAGCAGGCGCAGCAGTAGCAGGTGCAGCAGCAGCAGCAGCAGCAGCCGCAGCCCGAGGATCACCAGCAGCAGCAGCAGCAGCAGGCGGGGTGGCAGTAGCAGCGGCAGCGCGCTTAGCAGCAACGTGTACCGTCGCGAGTGTAACAACGTCGCTAGCACGACGACTACTACCAGTAGTACTACTACCACTACTACTACTACTACTAGTACTACTACTACTACTACTACTACTACTACTGCTGCGAGCGCTCGCTACAGCGGGAGGGTGATAAGACCAAGCGGCTGCGGCGGTAGTCTCATTTTCAGTAGCAAGAGGAGGCACTGACGCTAAACGAGCGCTGTTCCGCTGAGCTTCTTGTTCTTGAACTTGCTTAGATCCTTGGACGGCGCTAGGTGTTGTCTTTTGCTCATGGTGGTGACTGTAGAGAGCAGCAAAAGAATAAGTGAGTGAATGGAGGTTTCCAGGCCCCTTATATACGCCTTCTCGCTTCTAGAGCTAAGCTACTTACTGCCCCTGTTCAGCTGCCGCCGGCTGGCCGGCGGCCATTCACAAAGAGAAACAAAAGACATAAGGCATGACGTTTTCAGCTGGATCCCTTTCCCCCCTTTTGAGAGATCGACTGTCATGTGCTAAGCTACTTACCACCCTGTTCAGCAATTCAACGCGCATTAGCTGTATAAAGGATTAAGCGGTTGCTGCCGCCGACTGACCGGCGGCCATTCACAAAGAGAAACAAAAGACATAAGGTATGACGTTTTCAGCTGGATCCCTTTCCCCTCTTTTTTGAGGGATCCACTGTCATGAGCTAAGCTACTTACCACCCTAACGCGCGTTAGCTGTATAAAGGATTAACGGTGATGAGCTTAGAGTGTGTATACAAAAAAACTACAGGAGGCGTGTGGCGTGAAGCAGGACCCCCTAAGACGAACGTGTCTGTCTGTGAGTAGAGGCGTGTGCATGTGGTGAGCGACTTAAGTGTAAGACAAAAAAAAAATCACCGCCTCCTGCCGTGGTGAGTAGACCGGGCCGGCCGGCGGCGGCCGGCTAGTTCAATAGGGAGGGGTGACAGCTGACTAAGGCTGTGCATGAAAAAATCCGATTTTCACCTGACCTCTGACGTTTGTTACAATGAATGTCAGAGGGAGGGAGACGTCCTCAGGTAGGAGGTAGGAGGTAAGGCTATGGATGAGGAAAAAACACCGTTTTCAGCTGGTCTCCATGGATAGCGATGACATACCCCTCGTCATCTAAGCTCTTAAGGAGCGGAGCGGCTGAAAAAGCGTCATGCGGACAGGTCGCTAGACAGCTGGAGTGCTGTTGGAAATAGGATTAAACTCCCTCTGTATAAAAGCTCTGATTTCTGTTGGAAAAAAACCATCTCGCCTCTGACCACAGTAACGTCTACTACCACCACCACCGCCACCACCGCCGCCGCCGCCGCCGCCAAGACGAGACGAGATGGCTCAAGCTATTCCACTTTCAAGCTCGCCTTCACCGCCTTGTCCACCTGAAAAAAAGTTAATGCGGCTTGACGACGTGAGACGCGCGGGGCAGACCGATGGGGAGAACAGAGAGGTAGGACAGCGGCGCTTAGCATATAGCGACGCCTTGCTTCGTCAACTAGGTAAAGAGTTGAGCGGATCTTGGAGAGAGTTGGGCAGTAGCTTAAAAGTTACCGCCGCCCGTATGGAGGCTCTAGTAGAGCGCAGTGTCAAGACACCGGAGGAGCTGTGTACGGCAATGTTCCGAGTCTGGTGGGGTGAAACCCCGCATCGTCATAGATGGGGAGAGCTCGGTCGCGTCTTCACCCGCATTAGACGCGTGGAACTGTTGGCTCAGTGGATGTCCCTTCTCCACAGACAGGGGTTGGATTTCGAAAACCCCGACTCGCGCGCGATGCATAAGCACTTGGGCACCCTCGGCAGACGTCTAGGTAGCAGGTGGAAAGAGGTGGGGGACCATTTAAAATTGTCGCCTGAGAGGTTAGATAAGATCGCTGAAGAATGCGAATACGGAGGAAGTCCCGCTGAGTGGGCCTTCCGAGTGTTGAAAATGTGGCAAGATGAAGCTGACGGTGCCGGCGGTACGCCTTTTGAACTCCTTCGAGTGTTGACTGAGGACATGGGAAAGTTTGACCTCGGCATCGCGATATTACTTGACTTTATCAAGCAAGAAACAACGAGAACGACGGACATGTGAATTGTTGTGTTTTATTTTCATACGTCTTCTTTATTAGTAAGTAAAAAAAAAATATTATAACATTTAAGACGCGTGTCCTCTTAAAGTGTCACTTCCTCCAGTCGCAGCTGATCGCCTCATCGAGGCACGTGATAAACAAAAAAAAAATGAAGAGACACGCTTCTTCCTCTCGAGAGGAAGTTGCGTGTCTCTCGATTGAAATCTTTTCTTTTCTTTTTTTCTTAAAAGAGACAAACGCCCCTTAGAGTGCCCCCCCACCCCCCTAGAGTGCCCCCCTCCCCCCCCCCCCCTCCCCCCCCACCCGCCCCATGCATCCTAAAAGCGCCCCCCTCCCCATGCATCTTAAAGGGGCCCCCCCTCCCCCCCTCCCCTCCCCTCCCCTCCCCTCCCCTCCCCCCTTATACACTCTAAAGAACGCTTCTACCTAGTTCAATAAGTCACTTCCAGTCGCTCGTAAAACAATAAAAATGAAAAAAACAAAACTTATATCGTAGTGTTTTTTATTAGTTTACCGAAAAAAATATGAGACTCGCCTCCTCCTCCTTCTCCTCCTCCTCTCCTTATCCTCCTCCTCCTCCTCCTCCTCCTCCTCCTCCAAAAAAAAAAAAAAAATATATATATCACATTTTAAAGCGCGTGACCCCTTAAAGACGCTCATCTCTTCATTAAGTCGCGTGACGTCACTTCCGGTCCCCTAAGTAGGTCATATGACGTCACTTCCGGTCCATAAGTAGGTCATATGACGTCACTTCCGGTCACGTCAAATGGCGGCCTCTGATTGGCTAACTAGGTCACGTGACGTCACCACTAATCCCCTAAGTAGGTCACTTCCGGTCACGTGACCAAATGGAGGCCTCTGATTGGCTGCAGGTCGATTGAGTAATAAACAGTAGTTAACCATAGTCCCGTTCCGATACATACAATACTACTCACATCAGTAGAATTAGCACTGCCAGGTTACTCATAGAAACATATTAATATATACGATAAGTCATAACTATTGTGTACATATCACCAAAAGTGTTTCAAAATAATGTTCCGACATTTATCATATATGACGGGTTTAATACTGTTCTATTTATGAAGATTGTATGATCTGACGAAGTAGGAAACGCGGTTACCTATGATGTTTGTGTGAGTTGTTAATACTGTGTGTAAATATTACGTGTACCATTGTGTACTGTTGTGTGTGTTAACCCTGTTGTATGTTGCGAGAGGTATTAGAGTTACTGGTTATGTAATCGGATTACACAGCTTAAAAGAGCTGTGGTTACTTTTATCTATTGTTTGGATGTAGTCATTAAAACACAGACTAATGTAAGACGCTGGTGGTTGTGAGTCCTTATCAGGACTAGGTTTTATTATCCTTTTTGTACTAGTGTAGTGGGTCGCCGCTGTACTATTTCTATGGAACCAGTTGGAGTTATATTTGGTATATGTGTTGTCGTGTATCCAGGCCGCACTCCTGTCTACTGCCGAGTATAAGGTTATATAAGCCCACCTGAGGAATGGTGGAGCGCGGCCTGGTTATGTGCATTGAGCCGTGACCGCCACGTGTCACCCGACATATTTCGGGTACGGTGTCGGCTCGGATGCACCGGCGCGTGGTTACCCGGAGTTCCTCGGGAACTCAAGTGTTTACGAGTAATGGAGAGAATTACATAACGACCAGTACATAAGACCTGGGGTTCTGCTAATCGAGGACCCAGTCTTGCTGCGCACTTCGGCCAGCTTGGCTGCTCCACAACAGAGCTTCCCCGAACTCTGTTGTACCTTTTAGGCCTAGTCCTGTCGCTGCTTCCACCTTGGTCACCCTGCGTCTTTCTCTGTTCCACCCTCTGGGGGAACTAGAGGAGATAGACGCACTGGTGTACAACTCCGGGTACAGAACTCCCTCTGGGGGAGTCTGATCCAAGTGGAGTTAACCAAGATGGAAGAGAGCCTTGGAACTCGGGAATTATGTACTAGACCGTGAGCGTAAACCTCCTGTATGTTCATATGACCACTGGTGTTCAGAAGCCTATTTGATTATTGCTATCCGTCTGTATGATTACGAGCCGTATGTCAGAATGAATAAAGTGTAATTTCTGAACAACCTATTTTCGAATCTGGAGTTTTTCATAGCAGATGTCTATCTTAGAATAGCCAACAGCTACACTGGTGCCGTGACCACTTTGGGTAAGTATTGATTTACATTTATTTTTTTACTCTTCTTTCTGAAATTGAGAGGTAAGCTCTTATATGTTTGAACCAGAATTGGTAGGTTTCAAGGATAGCTATTACAGGTTGCTTTTGTGTGGTGAAGATATGTCAGATACGGAGGTACCTCCCCCGTTGGTTACTAACCAAGGGGAGGGGATGCGTCCTAGATTACGATCTAGGGTGAGGTTTAATGCTAGGCAGAAGGTACATACTTTCAATCAGAGTAGGGAAATTGGACATGGAGGAGAGGAGGAGGCCCACGAGGTGAGATCTGAGGATTCACAAGGGGATCCTCCAGCAAAACGTCCAGCTCTAGAGCCAGATAGGGTTATGGAGGGACCTGTCCAGGTGGGGGACACCTCACGGGAGGATGTGACGCTTGGACAGGTGACCATGGAAGATGCTGGGGAAGATAGTGACTCTAGTATACCTAGTCTGGAGGGTACAGTAGATGTACCAGTGAGATGGGAACGTAGACCAGTACCCACTGTAGAAGCAGTGGGAGGGACTAGAGTGGTAGTCCCAGTTAGTCAGGAAGGAGTTGAGGTTGTCAAAAGGGACGACCTAGAGGAAACTCCTGGGGAAGGGGAAGAGACAGCTGAGGTAATCTCCAGGGGAGATAAGCTGTTCCCAGATCCTTTTACATTGACAATACGTGGTCTAGAGGTTCCGCCTTATGAGCCCAGGGGAAGGTTGAGCCTGGAGGACATAAGGACGCTCCGATTGAGAAACGAACATGAGCATATGAAGGAAGGGATAAGGCTAGAGGAAGAATCCCTCAGGAAGCTGAAGGAAGAAAGGGAGGCTTTTGAAAAGAGTTTTTTGGCAAAAAGGTCAGGAAACATTGGGGAACATGCAGCTCAGATCAAACATCTGGAACAGATTTCTGTCAATGTGGGTCTACTTGAGGGTACTGAAGTCAGACTGAAGTCTGAAACAGAAAAGCTAGTGGTGCGGAATAAAGAAATTAGTTCCGAGATTCTAGCAAGACAGTTACAAGTAGCGCAGTATGATGAGTTGTTGAAGAAACAGGATAGTAAGCTGGGAGAGTTAGAGGCGCTAGCTCAACAAGCTGAAAATCACATGATGAATAAGCTAGAACCAAAAGGGACGAAGGAAATTGGGGACCCGGTGGGAAAGGCGCAGGAGGTGTCTAGAGATGAGACCTTTGTGACTGCCGACGAGCCCTCAGTAGTTATAGTCAATACAGTGGAGGAGGTAGTGAAACCACCTGTCACTGAGGATCTAGATAGTTCCATGGTGATACATACAGCAGATATGTTATCCAGTGTGAGTGGACACTCATCGATGCATGGCAGTAAGTTTGATAAGAATGAGGAGTTCATGTTAGAACTGTGTGGTAGAGTTGAAAAACTGTTTCAGGAGAAGTTGGATTGCTTTCTTGAAGAAACAGAATCAGTGAGTGTGGAGAATGACACTAAGGGAGTGAAAGGAGACGTTCCGGTGGCCCAGGCTACCGGGAATAAGCCTCCTGTGGGACCAGTTAACACTGCTCCAGCTCCAGGTGCTCATTCTACTCCAGCTCCAGGGACAAGGCAAGTTCCTACAGTTCCGGTAAATGTGTCTACGGTAGGTAGACCAGGTTTGCCCGGTGGGGCATACATGAATGCTCGGCCGCCAGGTCAAGGGAATCTGGCCGGGCCTAACACCTCCTACGGGGGATGGGGCAATGTGGGACCGGATAACTGTTATGGGAACGCGAGGCCTATGTTCAATATACCACCTCCCCCATTACCTGGCAGTCATGTAACTCCAGGAAGCATGTATACACCAAGGACCGGAGGTACTAATCAGAGTGGGACACCCTATCAACATAGGGGAAATATGTCAATGGAAGATGAGGCAGTGTTCCAGAGCAATCCAGCAATTAGAAGATTGGGGATTGATGCGGTACCGAATGACGTGGGGAACTTTAAGGCAGTGGACTATGCTTTGAGTCAGGCTGATATACCGTTGAGAACGGGGATGACACCTGTGAGGAAGCAGGCGATCAAGATGAAGCAGTATGATGGCTCGGTTCCATGGAGAAAATGGTTCACACGATTTTCAGCAGATATGAGACATAATGGTTGGGAAGGCGATGAGTGCCTTGCAGCTTTGTCATGGTGTCTGCGGGATGGTCCTGGTGATCCCGCCCTAACAAGCTTTGAATTAAGCGGGGGAAGAACGTACAAGGGATTAGTGGAAACAGCTTCATGGGCTTTAGGTTCCACATCCGGTGCGGATCCCGCATCTGAGCTAGAGGCAAGAGTTCAGAAGCCCGGTGAAGGGCACAGACAGTTTGGAATGGCTCTCAGAGTGCTAGCAGCAGAAGCATTTGCATCTATGAGTCCAAGTGATCCATGGCTGGTAAGGAAGTTGTCCAGCCTGTATATAGATGGACTTAAAGACGAAAGATTGTCGAGCGAGATTGCTTCACAGTGGAAGACCACTATGTCCCTAGCAGATATCTTCGAGCTTACGGAAGATGCTCTGAGAAAGAGGAAGCTGTTGAAAACTGTAGAGGCAGCCCCTGTAGCAGTAATAGAGATGCCCGTAGAAGAGGTTGAACTGACTACAGAGGGAGTGCAAGAGGTGGCAGCAATAGATCCTAAATGGAAAGGACGTCGTTCTTTTTATGTAAGACGAAAGGTTCCAGGATCAGACGCTCAAGCGCCAGAGGAGGGTGCATTGAAGACCATGATCGGAAAAGTCATGGAGGAGCGTAGTAAGGCTGAGAAGGCTGAAAAGGTCGCAACTCGTGGTCGCGGTAAGGGGAAACCCAACAAAGACACGAAATGCTATAATTGTGGGAAGAAGGGTCACTTTGCAAGGACATGTTGGTCCAAGGATACTAAGAATGTATCATCGGTCGAGAAACAAAAAGACGGACCCTCTTCTGACCAAAGCCCACCACCGACGGAAAACTAACAGGGGTTGTTGTCGATGACAAGATAACAACCCCACCTGTGATTGTCAAAGGTACTATCAGGGGAGAATCAAAAGATTCCATTTCATGGGAACCGCTGGGGTTAGCCGCACCTGAGTCTGATCCGCCAGGTGGAGATGGGCCCCAGGGAACGGACGAGAAAGGTGTTGAAGATTTAGCTCATCTGGACACTGTCCGCAGAATTGAGTTGGCGGAAGAAGTAGAAAGGTTTTGTGCTTCGCGACTCAAACCCGATGATCCTATAGTTAAGTTTCTCAACTCGAGGGGATATGACTTGGGCGGTGAAGCTGGAATCCAGAGATTTGCCTTGCAACCTTCTCCTTTACAAGGGAAGAGATGGTACTTGCCTGTGCAGATTCAGGGCTGCTCGGGGGAATTTCTGATCGATACTGGAGCTAGTCACTCCATGATGGGTCACCATTTCTTCAAGAAGCTCGCAGGTCTGTCGACTAACCCTGTGGGGTCTGGGTCGGTCAGAAGTGCTGATGGGTCTCATATGCGGACACATGGCAGACAGGTGATACCCTTTTGGGTGAATCAACATTCATTTGTTGTTTCAACAACTGTAGCTGAATTGACGGATGAGGGAATCTTGGGAGTAGATTTTTGTTCTCTGTATGGAGCGGTATTGGATAGTGTGACAGGGGAACTCACTCTTCGGTATCCACAAGAGATGAAGGTCCAGTGTGTACTCCGCCGGATTTCAGGCGTCTCGTCTGTCTCTCAGACAGTACGAATTCCTCCCCGCCATGTGTGCAATGTAGTTGTATACTGCCGGGAAATGGAATTTGACCGCATGGGGGTGGTGGAACCGAATCAGCAGCATTTGAGTAAGCTGGGGTTGGTTTCCACCAGTGCCTTAGTGCAGAGTTCAAGACGAACAGTAGTACCAGTCAGTAATATGACTTTTCAGGATGTGTACCTGGAAAAAGGGACGACCTTTGGGGACGTAACATATGCTGACGTGGTAGGAAGAGCTGACTCACCGGAAGTAGAGTTAGCAGTAAAGAGAGCAGTGGAAATAGGAGCTTTGGATCCATCCGCTATGCCAGTGGTATTGCAAGACACTGGGGAGCAGGATAGGAAGGAAGGATATGGATTGCCACTGCATCTTTTACCGTTAGTGACAGATAGCCACTTGGAGACGGAAGAGGACAAACAGAGTCTGGCTCAGCTATTATGCGAGAATGCAGACTTGTTCTCCGCTCCAGGGGAGCAATTGGGTAGAACTGACCGAGTAACTCATCGGATAGACACCGGTTCTAGCCCACCATTGCGCTTGCCATACCGGCGCCTCCCATTGTCTAAGAAGCAGGCATTGGAGGATGAGGTGGACAAGATGTTAGGGGAAGGGATAATAAGGCCCTCAGATAGTCCATGGGCTAGTCCGGTGGTAATGGTTACCAAAAAGGATGGCACCTGTCGGTTCTGTATAGATTACAGGAGACTAAATGGGATTACGAGGAAGAATGCCTACCCCTTGCCACGCATTGACGAAAGTCTGGATTCCTTGGGAGGTAATCACTGGTTTAGTACCTTAGATCTCCAGTCAGGGTACTGGCAGATTGAGATGCACCCAGAGGATAAGGAAAAGACAGCATTCACAACCCACAGGGGGTTGTTCGAGTTCAATGTAATGCCATTTGGCTTATGCAATGCTCCGGCTACTTTCGAGAATATGATGGAGACAATGCTAAGGGGATTGTTGTGGAAAAACTGTCTAGTTTATCTAGACGACATCATAGTTTTCGGGAAAACTCGGGAGGAGTGTCTATCTAATTTGAACAAGGTGATGGATCGACTGAGATCCTACAACCTTAGACTGAAAGCTAAGAAATGCAAGTTCTTCAGGCAATCAGTGGAATATCTGGGCCGAATAGTCAGTGGCACAGGTATTTCGGCGGATCCAGGGAAATTAGAGGCTGTAGCTAATTGGGCAACGCCAAAAGACCAGAAAGAAGTGAGGTCATTTTTGGGTTTTTGCTCATACTACCGCGATTTCATTCCCGGATTTGCTGAGGTGTCGGCTCCATTACAGGCGCTGGTAGTAGGAAAAAGGAAGGGAATGTCGAAGCTACCTCCGTTTATTTGGACGGAATTAGCTGGACAGGCTTTTCAGAAGCTGAAGGAGTTATTCACGGTAACTCCTGTGCTGAGCTATCCTACTGAGGGTGATCAGTTCATCCTGGACACCGACGCTAGCAACGATAGCATAGGCTCTGTCTTATCCCAAGTGCAGGAGGGTAGGGAAGTGCCCTTGGCATTTGCTAGCAACAGCTTGAGTAAAACTCAACGCAATTATTGCACCACCAAGAAAGAGTTGTTGGCCATAGTAGTATACACAAAGAAATTCCGCCATTATTTGTATGGTGGGAATTTTATTCTACGAACAGACCATTCATCCTTGAGATGGCTCCTTAATTTCAAGGAGGCAGATGGGATGATGGGCAGATGGATCTCCGCGTTGTCTGAATTAGGGATAGAGAATACCCAGATTCAGCATCGGAGCGGAGTGAAGCACGTGAATGCGGATTGTTTGTCTAGGAGACCAATCCGAAGATGTGCAAGAATGGACTGTGAAGACTGTGGCATACATAACGCGTTGGTGGCGCCAATAATGAATTTTGATCCGGCCTGGGAAGAGAACTTGGTGTTTTGGTCGGCGGAGTCCATACTTGAAGCTCAGCAGGAGGACGATGGTATCAATATGATACGGAATCTGATCCTGGAGAGAGCTGCTCGTCCCGTCAGACCTGCTCTGTCATTAGAATGTGTGGAAGTAAGGAACTTGGTGGGCCAATGGTCGCAGTTGGTAGTGCGAGACGGCCTATTGTGTAGATGGAAAACTCTTGAGGGCAAAGCCAGAAGAAGGCTACAGATAGTCTTGCCAGCTTCTCTGAGATGGGAAGTATTCGAGTTTTTCCATGGTCATCAGACTTCCGCTCATTTTGGCAGGAAACGGACTTTGGACAAACTAGCGAGGAGATATTACTGGCCTGGGATGTCTAAGGACGTAATACGTTGGTTGAGTGAATGCCCGACGTGTTGCCTGGTGAAGCCGGGCCCTGGGAAAGGTAAAACGTCTCTCAGACAGGAACTGTTCGGAGTCAGATTTGCGAGGATAGCCATTGATATAATCACTGGCTTCCAGACAACTCCAAACTCCAACGTGTGCATGATGGTGGTACAAGACTACTATACAAAGTACGTGAAGGTGATCCCAATGAAGGATCACACAGCATTAAGTTGCGCACAAGCTTTGGTTGAGGAGTGGGTACTAACATTTGGCGCACCTCTCATGTTACATTCAGACCAGGGTAGGGAGTTTGAATCGCGTCTCTTTCAGGGGATGCTGGAAGAATTGGCCATAGTTAAGACACGCACTAATCCGTACCGACCGCAGTCGGATGGGATGGTTGAGAGATTCAACCGCACGTTGATTCAAGGGCTGACCACACTGGTTAATTCTAATCAGGATGACTGGGACACGTTTTCCCAGTATGTGGCTCATGCATACAACGGTACGGTGCATGCTTCAACTGGCTGCACTCCTAACAGCTTGGTATTTGGATCTGAGATCATAATGCCTGCAGATTTGGTCTTTGGCAGTGTACTGCGGAGAAAGGATGTCCCATGCCGTGTGGCATTTGCGGAATCTCTGCGTAGAGAATTGCGGGAAGGCTATGCATTGGTGAGAGGCCATTTGAAGAAAGCGGCCATCCATCAGAAAGTAGGGTATGATACAGGCTTGAGAGAGAGGAAGTATGTAGTTGGACAGAAGGTGGTGAGATTGAAGCCACCTGTACATGGAAAAATCTCGAAAGGTTGGGATGGGCCATTTGAGGTGACAAAAGTAATATCGGATGTTACTGTGTTGTTGAAGAATGTGAAAGGCAAGATAGTTGCAGGCCATGTGGATCGCCTGAAGCCTTGGCTAGGTCGCCGGCCCGGCGATGAGAATGAGCCTTTGGTAGAAGTGCCAATGCCCCAACCCAGGTGGGTGCGTAAAACACAGGTTACGGCACCCCCGCCTACAAAGAAGACTAGAAAAGCAACGCCAGCTAGAAAAGTCGATGGTAGGAAGAAAAAGAAGAAGTTGGTTACTGAAAAGGGAACTAGGGAGGTTCCTACAGTAATTGGGAAGAAGAAACCCCAAGGACCCATACGTAGAAGTGCTCGTATAGCGGGTCGAGGTGCTGTTACGTAAGAGCGGCGGGGCTGGGTTTGTTTGTTGTGGTTACCCGAAATAGTTCGGGTCTCCAAGGACTTACCCGGTAAACCCCGGAAAGTTGCGTAACTGGTGCTAATTGTCAAAAACACAACGAGAAATACCGGATTTTATTCTTTAGTCTTTGTGACGGGAATAATGGTGAAATTGACCAGTAGATGGCATTGGGGTACCCGACGTTCTGCTTTACTAAAGTTAGTTTTGAATGTTTACATGCTATGGTCTGTGAGTTGGTTTCCCATTTAGTACTTGTCGTGATGGTTTCGGATTAAAATCCAATCAAACCTAGTCAGTAATTTTTCTAAGGATAGATATGAGGATCCTAGTAAGAAATATTATGTAGAAAGTACGGGTGTAGAACTCGTTACAACAACATGAGAATGGGACTCATACGTATTCCGAATTTGTTCGGACAACCAAAGAAATTTACTTTGACACGTATTTTTTTATAATGTTTGTTTAAACAGCGTTCTAAAAGTTCATAAGCTACAAATAATACAGCCGTGACGAACTAAAGAATTGCTATTACTTGAAATGATGTGTAAAATACAATCCGAGAGAACCCGGCGAAGATTGCAACTACTACGCAGTTTACTCCGCCACCCGGTTTTCTTCGGATAATACCGGATAACTTCTTCGGGAAGGGCTATCCGGTACCCGTGATCCTTTGCGCTTGGATGCGCACGCATGCTGGTTTGGCGCGGAAAGCGTCAGTCCTGCACATACCGTTGGAGAGGGTGGATGCGAAGGCACCTCTCTCCGCGTATGTAAAACACCGGTTAGAACATCTACATGTGAGGGAGAGAGGAGACACTAAAGTGAGGTAGTACAGGAGGACACTTTTGTAACAATTTTCCTGATTCTACTACTCATTTAAGCTCATTTTTAGAGTGGGCTCCTCTGGGCCGCCCTCTGTGTAGTTATCATGGCGGATAACTATCCGTCGGGAGACTCCCATAGAAGGAGTCACTCGACGGAGGTTACCCCTCTGTCGCAGGAACAGAGAGAATTGTTAGCTTTGGGGGACCTGGAGTCAACAGCTCCGGTCGAGTATGACCTTCCAAAACGATTTCGGGATGCAGATTTACCTAAATTTGTGTATCAACCACCGGCTAAGATGAAGAATAGGGGTGTGAAACGCCGAAATCACAGTAATATCTCGGAGATAAGGAGAACTGAAAAGGTTAAAACCACACAGTATCTCCTAGCTCGGGGAGAACATGTAAGGAAACTGGTAGATATGGGTTTATCAGTGGCGCAGGCTAGGGGGTTCGTGTCAGGGCCGGGGTTGAAAGGACTCGAGGCCGGGGGATTTCCCTTGTTCCAGGTTGGGAATATTGCGTCACCACCTACTTCGGGAGTGACCCGGACTGACCCGAATATGCCCGGGATACCGGTGCACTCGGTCAGTGACGTTCCAGTGGGCGCTCCGTGGGGTGCTATGTCGTATGACCGTGCGGATGGTTTACATCCGGTGCATGGTAACTTTGTACCCGATTGGAATGCCCCTACACAGTCAACTCCGGAACATATTCCAAACATGGCAGTAATGCATTTAGCAGCTAAATTCGAGAAATTTAAGCCGGATGCAGTGATTCCCGGGAGTAGGATATGCAGGGGGGCATACATCCAAGAGTTGGACAATTTCAACGAGAAGAAATGTACTAAACTATTCAGATCTCCTTCCGATAATTCTAAGTCCAGACCCTATGTAGGAGAGGTTACTGGGGAGATAGGGAGCCGAGCTAGGCTACCATCCTACGAAGATACAGAGAGGGATATGGAGTTCTGGTTAGAGCATACCAGTTCGGGGGCACATCAAGCGTACAAGTTCTGGGATGAGGTTATAAAGCAAAGTATGGGGACATACAGGGCTGCCGACCTCTCCAACGAGGATAGAGATCGGTTGAAATGGGCCTGGATGACATTTGTTCCGCCGGGTATGCCTACTTATAAACCTGGTAGAGGTTGGAGAATAGGTTCGGGGCAATGCCCATTCAATGAGTGTATGGATAGAAATCCAATAGCTGAGTATTTGGACCTGTACCAGTTCGCACGACATCTAGTGGAGTTCCACGCGCACTCCAAAATGATGTGGCAGTGCCGGGCCAAGTCTAATCGCTCAGTTAAATGTATGAAAGATGGTGAACCTTTCAGCACATCTAGAAAGGGCTGTATGATAAGGCATTTAGTGGATGTACACCATATGAAGGCTGAAACTGCCATGTCCAATCTAGATATTCTCGAGAATAGTCCGGAGGCCTTAGGACTCACGGACAGAGAAAAGTGTGTGAGGGTACCACAGGGGTTGGCATACACCTTGATGTTCAACCATAACCCGAGAAGGTTGTGGTTGAATCGAAAGGCGTGGCCATACTACATTCAGGACTTTCCAGAGAAAGCCTCTGATTATCGTAGTAAAATGGAGTTGGCCACTCCTCCTAAAGGTAAAATGCTGTCTGAAGGTAAAACTGTGGACCATGGAGTGTACACTCCTGTCTCGGTTACCTTAGGAGAGATGCGGACCACAGGTTCAGAGGAGTCCTCAGCTTCTGCTGGGTTAGACTCATCACCTGACGGCCGATCGACCCCAACCAAAAGACGTGCTCCAGGGTCTTCCTGTGGGTTTAGTAGGAACACTACTGAATCCAACAAGGAGGGCTCTGGCGGATCATTACCGAGGGTTGCTGTTAGCCCAAGGCTAGCCATAGAGGAGAAAATGGTAAATGACCTGTTGGCTTCTCCTGTAGAGGAGGAGGATGACTGTGTATTTGTGGGAGAGGAGGTAATACCTCCTACCACAATCTCTGAAGCTAGAGGGAACCCGGGAGTGTCAAGGAAGATATTAAAGACAGAAAATACTTCTACTGATAGTCAAGGGTATGTAACAGGGAAGATAGAGTCAGTAAGTGGGAAAGAGGATTCCAAATCTAAAATGACCTATAGAACGATTGATTTCCAATCTGAGGGAGATGATTGGGTGGACCAAAAATTTGCCCCACCCGCAGGCAGGGTTCAATCGAGTAAAATAGAGATGAGGAAGGAACAGGAGATTGGTCGTAGACTATCCTCCGTTCCATCACCATCTACCTGTATGGGGGGTCTCTCACTAAACTCTCCATCATCTGGAGTGGGTGAGGAAGATATCTCTTTGGAGTCGGTCCCTCTGCCTAAGCTGACTGGTGATATTGATCACCCTGAGAATATAAGTATCAGGAATCTTCTGAAAGAACAGTATGTCACTGGACTTAAAAGTTCATTTGACACACTGGATCTCGCTTGTCAACTAGCTCTGCAAGGAGCTAGGGCTCAAGCTGAGCAATTGGTAAAGGAAAGTCGTTTGGCCGAATTAGAGAAAGTGGAGACTGCTAAAGCAGAACTCCTATCTAAAATGTCCAAAATGACTGAGGAGAATGAAGCCCTCAAAAGACAGTTGGGACAACGAGATGACATGGTAGCAACCTCAAGCAGAATAGTAGATGATTTGAAATTGAATATTGAAAAATCTCGTATGGAAAGTCAATTTTTAATTGATGATCTCAAAGTCAAGTTGGATCGCAGTAAGGATATGGTCAGTTCTGCTGAACATAAGCTAACTGCTGCCAGGACTGAAATTAGTCTAAAAATCAAAATTATTCGGAAGTTAGAACACGAAATTGGTGGTCTAACAGAAGAATTTTCTAGCTATAGAAAGGAAGCTCAGCAGAACGATGACTTCTATGAAGAGTTGGCTGAGTTTTTCGAGGACTGCTATGAGATACCATTGTCAAGTTGGTACGACGAGAGTGTGTACAGGGTTGAACGGGGTTCTGCCCCTCTTCCCTTAGGATTTGACGGTGATGCATACGCACAAAGGTTGAGAGCTGACTCCAGGGCTAGTAATACCCCTAGGAGTCCTCCACCTCCATCTACAGAAAACGAGACGCACCTGGCCGACTGCAGTTACGTGGCTGCCACCTCCATGGCCTGTGGGTCATCGGAGTTGGTTCCTGTGACGTCTGTTCCTAAGACGTCCGTGGCTGTGACGTCTGTTCCTAAGACGTCCGTGGCTGTGACGTCTGTTCCTAAGACGTCCGTGGCTGTGACGTCTGTTCCTGTGTCACCTGTCTCGGTGACATCTGTTGCTGTGACGTCTACTTCTGTGTCGTCTGATGCTAAGACGATGCAGTATGCTACAATGGGGGTGGACACAACCGTGTCTTCCTTTGAGACTATGGATACTCCAGCCGGGGTGTCCACTCTAGCGAGGATGGTGGTGAATGAACTGCAGGCAGAGTCATATAACTCGACTCCTGTCTCAACACCAATACTCGACACCACCTCTTGTCAGTCACCTTGCCAGATAACGGAAAGTGAGACTAGAGAGGCGGTTCAGATACTGATGGAGCTGAACGATGCAATTGCAGAGGCTGACCTACGTCTGTCTATCCGTGATGCTGAGGCGCTTATGGCTCCTGAAAACGAACTTGAACAATCCATGATGGTGGATCCTCCAATGGACCTACCTGTGACGACTGGTTCTATGTCTGGGAACCATCGTCCATCTACCCTGGACATTCCTGTATCCATGGCGAGTGTACCTATGGGTACTCGAGTGCATTTTCCTAACCCTGATGCTTTGCAGCTAGGGTCTGGGATGGACATATCCATTGAGATGAGTGACAATCGATCTAGTGAATGCATGTCTCCAGTGTCCAGAAATGAAGAACTTTTGCTGAGTGGCGAGTCATAAAAACATTCCCAGTTGCAGCATATATGGAACCTCTACCATGTGTCGTCATCAAGATTGAACTTTTGCAGTAGTGGGGTTATTAATACACCACGGACCGTATGATGCTTTATACCATAGACTATGGGTCACAATATGTACGTATATATTTATGAAAGACTGAGATGACAAGAACAGTGGATCAGTATCACCTATTTATGAAAAGACTTTGATATGATCTAGGTTTGCAGTTGTCGTCATATAAGAAACTGTTAAAACCATCACCAAAGAGTGTTCTATTTTGCCATAAGACAGTATTTGTAAAACGGGTTCTGTTTGATTTGATGACATGTGCTGTAGGTATGATTATTGTATGCCGATTGTGATACTCTGAATTAACCGTCCAATAAGTAAAGGTATGAGGGACTGGATCCTGATGATACCTACTGAAAGGTTGCTTGACTGCATTCGTACTATGTGTAGATCTGTGGTAATAACATATCGATGAACCTGAGAAACGTAAAAATTTATTCAGGTACTAGGAGTGGAAATTGCGTAAGTTGTTATGGAGATCCGTAGGCTCCCGTTGATTACTTTCAGAAGGAAGGTATCGAGTGAGGAGCCGGATCATTCTATTTTTCAGCTTGCTGCGTTTTTGATCTTTGAACTAAGTGTGGAGACTAATTCTCCCTGAAACGTTGAGATATGTTGCCATGACACTTGATCTGATTGCTTTCAGTATTCCTATATGGAGAGTGTCACTTGTGTTATTGTGTAGAGTACGCCAAAAAGGACACCTGGGTGACCATGGTGCATAAGGTTTTGGAGACCTTGATTGGATTGAAAACTGCATTTACCGGATCTACGCTATATGTTCATTTATTCCAAAAATATTGATCTTTCAAACCTTACTCTGGCACGTAAAGCGAGTGAGTCTATTCAAATAGACGGGTTGGGTCAAGGTTTACTATAAAGTCGACACTTGCCACCTTTTTGTTTCCAATATGTCTTGTACTAAAAAAATTGGTAACTTTTAAGGAGAAGTGCTCATATTTGATCTGTATGTATACGATACCTGTTGTAACAAATCGTTTTCGATGAGACATGGTTAGTATGCGATAAATATGTCTTAAAGGTTTTATATATTTTTTTATGATATATAGTCAAGTTTGTTTTATAGGGCTTGACTGGCTGTGTGGAGTTTATCCTCTTAGTCCCATAAATCATGACTGTTATTGAAGGATGATACTCGATTATTGTGTAACTGGATCCTGATGGTTGATATGATTGACGTTAATATCAAAAAGGATGAATACATATCTATGATACCCAAGAAATATATTAGTGTTTCTGATAGAAAGAGTTACGCTTGCCTCCACTATGTATGTGTTTGGAGACAATATATTTGTTTTTTTGGGTTGTTTGGAGATAAAATTTGTCATTGTATCAAGGTAGTATAATAATACTGCACTTTGTGCTGCTATTTAGACGCTATGATATTGTCTGAAGGGGGGTAGTGTAGTGGGTCGCCGCTGTACTATTTCTATGGAACCAGTTGGAGTTATATTTGGTATATGTGTTGTCGTGTATCCAGGCCGCACTCCTGTCTACTGCCGAGTATAAGGTTATATAAGCCCACCTGAGGAATGGTGGAGCGCGGCCTGGTTATGTGCATTGAGCCGTGACCGCCACGTGTCACCCGACATATTTCGGGTACGGTGTCGGCTCGGATGCACCGGCGCGTGGTTACCCGGAGTTCCTCGGGAACTCAAGTGTTTACGAGTAATGGAGAGAATTACATAACGACCAGTACATAAGACCTGGGGTTCTGCTAATCGAGGACCCAGTCTTGCTGCGCACTTCGGCCAGCTTGGCTGCTCCACAACAGAGCTTCCCCGAACTCTGTTGTACCTTTTAGGCCTAGTCCTGTCGCTGCTTCCACCTTGGTCACCCTGCGTCTTTCTCTGTTCCACCCTCTGGGGGAACTAGAGGAGATAGACGCACTGGTGTACAACTCCGGGTACAGAACTCCCTCTGGGGGAGTCTGATCCAAGTGGAGTTAACCAAGATGGAAGAGAGCCTTGGAACTCGGGAATTATGTACTAGACCGTGAGCGTATACCTCCTGTATGTTCATATGACCACTGGTGTTCAGAAGCCTATTTGATTATTGCTATCCGTCTGTATGATTACGAGCCGTATGTCAGAATGAATAAAGTGTAATTTCTGAACAACCTATTTTCGAATCTGGAGTTTTTCATAGCAGATGTCTATCTTAGAATAGCCAACAGCTACACTAGTATACTCACATGTCAAAAACATAACAAAACATGTATTATGGTTGCTATTACAGTGTAATGCCATAGTTGTATTGAGTTCCATGATCTCGCTTGTGTAGTATGTCGTGATAATATGTTTACGCCCCTAGTTACTGTATAGACAATAACTGTAAACGTTTGTCTAAAGTGTTTTCTATATGCTATGAAAACCGTACATATTTTTACCACCTAGTTTTTGTCTAGGGGGGGTAGTGTAGGGGCATAATATTACATATTAATCTCGTACACGGTATTTCCGGGTAACGTCTACTGTTTACTCGGCTTCTCTACCTGGAGCTAGCGCAGACAGTTCCCGCGAGAGGACTCGGGTCCTCTCCAGGTTACCTAGTGCCGCTCTCAGGTGGGCTGCCGACCCTCCCACCTGGCCACGTGATCAAAGGACCGGTGGTTATATAAGACCCGTGTGTCAACTTGGAAGGCAGTCAGTGCAGGCCCAACTGACGATAGACTTCACCATGTCCAACCGTGCCGACAATGTTGTATACTGAGACTATACTGACCGTTTCCTATATTCGTATATAAACCTGATTATATTTGTGTGTTGATTCCACACTGATTGTTCCCTTGTTCAGGAACGTGATTTACTTTGTAATAAAAGTCTGATATTCCCACACCTGGAAACTGCCGTTCTCATTGTTCCTTAAACTAGAATAACCACGAACCCCCACACAATTATGAATTATAGCAAAATGATATATTTTCAATTCCTCTGTGGTGATGCTATTGATAGTATGTTTAATGCCCTTTAGGTAGTACTTTGCCAGGTTATTTATTCAACTTATATTAACTTAAATTCTGCTTGAATATCGCCTTAAAGTGTTCTTTTAAGTACACCAAAAGTTACTTAAATGTCGCAGATCAAGATTCAAATGACATTTAAGACATACTTAAATGGGCTTTCCTATGCCGGCTAAAATGGGGGCTATGTACGCAGAAATGCAAAGGAACTAACAAAATATAGTGTTAAAATATCTATTATCATTTTCCCAACAGTTCTGTATACATAGCCCCATTTCTGCTGTTTTGAAACTTGCTGATAAAAGACTACACCGGGTCAAAGACTACACCCTGTCAAAGATGTTACAATGTTATGAGACACAGCCATACATATGCCATGTAGATATTCTTTTTATTTTTGTACATGTGTTCACATGTTGTAGCTTCACTTGCTAAATGGTATCTACCCTTATGCAATAAATAATTGTTGGCTGTTAGTTTGTTTGGTTGTTTGTATACAGTTCCCATTCATTGATGCCTTCCCAGTAAAATAAACACGTTATATAACATTGTATAACGTTATATCACATTATATAATGTTTCTCCAAGGTTCCTTATTATGACATAACGTTATATAAAGTTTAAAACATTATTTTGACGTACAATAACGGGTTTCTTTGTTAGCTGGGTCTCATCTCATCTCTACCTGACTACACACACATATTATACAGTCCACTATTCACTTGATCCTATTCTAATTTGTTCTATAAGTTCCAATGTCTTGATTTCTTTCCTTTATTTTACTTGTTTCCTTATAAATATTGAGGATCATAACAGAAAACCAGTTGACGATTGGGGATACTAAACAAACCTGAGAACTAAGGATATTTGAGTTTACACATAGAGTTACGCACACAGGAACATGAAGACTTCTTATCATGAGTGTGCTTACATCAGGAGTAAAATATTCCAGTAATCTAATGAAAAGTGAATTCCATTATCCCATGTTGGCAAGAAGCACATATCTTACTGCTCATGTCTTTGTCTAATTTCAGGTGTATATTTTCTTGTAGTCATTGATGGTTTGAGGTGTTGCAGTAGATTAGGTACAGGATGGTGACATACACATATACATTCTTGTAGTTGTCTGCTGGTCTAGGTGCAGGGTACGGTACAGGTGTAGGTCACACACACACACACACACACACACACCGACACAGAGAAGAAACAGCGTCAAAAGGGAGTCCAGATTGTCTCCAGAATGACTCCCCTCTCTAGGGGAGTCCAGGTCGCCTAAGGGAGCCTAGGTGACTCTCTGGCTGACGTAAGAGAGTCACCTGGGGTAGTCATATGCCCCAGAGAGCTATTAGGTCACCTAGGCTCGCTTAGGCGACCTGGACTACCTCTCTAGGGGAGTCCAGGTCCTTATGTGACACCCTTAGGTGAGTCAGAGAGTCCCCTAGGCTCCTTTGGGGAGCCTGGGCTCACCTAAAGAGGGGAGTCATTCTCTAGGCAACTTGGACTCCCTTTTGACACCGTTTCCTTTCTCTGTGCAAGTATATTTCACCTTCATCACGCGTGGTGAAGTGTACACAGGCAACATCCTGCTGACACCAGGAAGGTCAAAATAGAGGAATGATATACACCGTAAGTAAACATTTCATTTGTAATTTTGAAGCTGAACCAGGAACAGTGTGAAGTTAAATGCTTTGGAGGTACTATACATTTGGGAAACTGTTTGGTATTTTTGAATATCATTTTCCATCTCTGAGCCCACTCTACTCTGGACAAAGTTCAGGGGTATACTTTCTGGTAGTTGTCGGTGGATTTAGATGCAGGTGCTTGGTACAAGGTGGTGTAGGTCTCACACAAGTAATTCCCGCTTTCATCACTCATGGTGAAGTGTACACAGGTTCTGTCTTGCTGACATCTGGAAGATCAAAATGGAAAGTAACAGGGGGATTTAATTATTTAAAACAAACGGTTATCTTTGTTTGTTTTAACTTTGTCCATTGTCCTAACAAAAACTATGATTATGTTCTATCTGAAGGAACAATTGAACATGTTTTGAATCAAAATGATCCCCTTTAGCTAAAAGCCATTTTACACAGTTGAAATTCATTTCAATTGTCTTAAACAAAATCCAATTAGCTAATTTGTCTTACTGCACAGTGATATAGGGACATACATATGGAATTGAAGACAGAATCATGGTTGTTGCATTCTGAATAGTTTAAGCAATCTAGTATCATTCTTTCCTACCTCCGAGCACACTGCATTGCAGAGATGACCCTGTGTGTAGAGGAGGGGCTAACAGCTGGGTCTGTGGCTGTACCACCCAGTACCTTCTGGAAGTAGGCCTGGGTCTCATCTACAGAGGGTTCTGTAATAGGATAAAACAAGGCAATATATAGACAGCAGCTGAACTGTCTATGCTTTACAAAAATACTCTTTCAGCAGATGTGTTCAATAAATACTATTTACCTTGTGATGATGTAAGATTCAGGCGTATGTATAGTACCTTTTTCGATGTAATGAGTGAACAATGTGCTTAACATTATCATAAATCCTAGTAATTAAGAGTTAAATTCGGCCCAGAGGTAATTTTGGTCATTCAAAAATCTGAATAAACTTGGGGATGTGTACTAATTAGGTTTGATACAGTTATGGCATATGATCCTCTTTATTAAGGTGTACCTGTAGGCATTGGAGGGTATGGCACGTCATTTTTGAGGCAGTGAACTAATTACTTGAGAACTTACCAGGGGCAGCTGCAATGACTGATGGTGTTGCTAGTGGTGCAGTTGTTGTTGGTGCCATTGTTGCTGGTATTGCCATTGGTGCAGGTTCTATAATGTCAGACATGTATGACAACATTTTATATTAAGTTAACCACATGCCTTTGACATACTTTCCAGTGCGAATCCCAAATATGGTTTATGTATAATGACGGCGCCTAGGAGTGGTTGAGTAAACTAAGCATAGCTACCCAGTCACCCAGAGTAAACAGGCAGTGTTTGAGGCAAATACATGCTAGCTCTCCTAGGTGGGCGTACAAACGTTAAGAGCGCAATCTTAATTAAGACATCTTAAAATGTCTTAATGTGTAGAGCACAGTATACACAAGTATTACATCTTAAAATGTCTTAATCTACCCAGAAAGAAAAAAAAGAAGGGGGTTGGGGGGCAGAGCCCCCCTTTACATACTAGTCGACTAGCCTATCCTACAATGGACTGTGTAGTTAGGGCATACCAGGAATGAAGAATTAAGATAAGGTTAACATAAGATTAAGACTAATTTCAAGATAATTGAGATGGGTGGCGCACTCTATTGAGGAGTGACAGTATTAATTTTAAGACAATTAAAAGCATCTTAATTCTTAGGTTAAGATTGCGCTTTTAACATTTGTACGCGCACCTAGGAGAGCTAGCACTGGCATGCGTGTTTGAGCAGACTGGGGCCTGGTCACTATAGGTCATGAGGAAGCAATTATTATTCCTTTATGTTTCTATATAGCATAATACCCAAAATCAGCCATCTACAAAATTTTTTGGCCATAGTCTTAGCCCTTGTCTAGTTAAACAATCCCTTGCACACAATGTTTCAGCCTCGATAAACGGGTTGACCATGAAAATCTCAAGAAAGTCACTTTCGTGTACAGGTTGTCCCATTTTGCCCTGTTTTGGGTCTAAAATCGGCCTTTGGCCATGTCAGTGCATGCCTCAGAAATTCCTCAACCCTTTACATAGCATAAAACTACATGTACTATTCTATCTAAAGGGTACTTGGGAACACCTGTGAATTTTTTCACAATTTTAGCCATTTTTGTTTCATCTGAAATATAACCCAATCAGCAGCCAGAACACCCTTCAATGCAGACCAGAATACCATATGACTCGGTAGATGGCGCCATTTACTGCCACTTCCACTTCTTACTAGTAACAGGGGGTAGGGGGGGGGGGGACGGAATTACCTCGCACCCTGGTGTTAAACTCTCGCGTACTTTGGTTTAGCTCAGGAGCCAAATGGACATGGAGTGGTGAAATCCCAATACAGTGGCGCCATCTTTGTACGCGAATCAGATCGCCAGTGCGGCTTATAGGATCGGCACAGAGTCAGGGTGCGGCTTATGTATACGCGAGTTTTTGCTCCTATAGTACAGTATAAAAGTCACCAGAATCAGATCACTGGTGCGGCTTATATGATCGGCCCAAAGTCGGGGTGCGGCTTATACGCGAGTTAGGCTTATACGCGAGGTTTTACGGTAGTTACTGTAGGCTTCAATGGGGAAGAGTGCTAATATGAGACAATCTAAAATTGTTTTTCAACCACAAGCACTGAAGCTCCCTCAGCGCTCCATCTGCAAGCTTATACAGGGCATATCATTCCATTTATTTCCTTTTTTAGATTCAGTGGACCTACCCCTCAAAAGTTCCAGTGACTGTCTAATCTTTGGCTTCATGGACAGCCAATGTCAGGTCAATTAGCCTAGATTTCTCTATTCTCAAACATTGCATGCCTTTAATATGCAGCAGGCACAAAGGGGAAAGTCTTTTTGATATGGATGTATCATTGGTTAGTTATCACATGTAGTGGTATTAGAGTATTATGGCATTTTCTCAGACATGCTGAGATAGCAGCTCAATGTTGTAGTTCCCCTGTTCCCCGATAGATGGAGTCTTTGCAGTTGGATCCCCCCCTAAACAGGGGGTACCTGATTTTGGCTGACCTCAGGTCGCAACTGCTCATTTGCATATACTTCTTGTTCATAGGAAGTGTACTAAAGCCTAACAGAGCTGTCACAGGAGGCTGGTCTGAGGAACAGGATGCCAGTGTAGGTCAGGCGCCCTGGCCTGTGCATCATCAAAACATGGCGGGCAGTATGTGTTGGTAGTATACTGACCTGGCCCAAGTCTGATGTTTGATGCTTCTGCAGTGTACAGAATATAATGATGTAGGATTTGGAATTTGAGGAAAAATTAGGATATACCCACTTTAATCTGAGAGTCTACAACTTGTTTCTTTGTAAAGCCACAGCACCGGCAAGTACAGCTTGAAACGCAAAACCACGCTCAGAAAAAAAACACCGTTATATTCCATTAGCTGAGACAATGCAATATTCCAGAAGTATGAGGACTATATTACAAAACTGTAAGCGTAGTCTGTTTCTTGACTTGAATCTTTGAGCAGTCTGATTTGACCATAGTCAGTGGCAGTGACTACACACTCCTGCTAGTGTTGGAGACCTATAGTGGTTAATACCAGTATCAACATGTAACGTTTATGCTACCAATGAACATGAGAATGATTTCATCTATAGTTAACTCACCAGTGCGGCATATGTATTTTGAGCTTCGGGAGCACGGATTGGTACTCCATGAGTACTGATGTTGAACGGTTAGTCTAACACAGCTGACATCTTGACTGTCTGGTTCACCGGGGGCCCAGTTCTCATAGTCCACTTCTCTGCCATCTATCCAGGCCAGTCTAGGAGGGGTTCCAGTTAATCCTATCCAAGGGCCAGAGTCTGCCCCCATTTCTACCTTAAAATTTCTTTTCAATGTAGAGAATACCTTCTTGAAAATATGAAATGGAACAGTGGAATCATGCACCACTGAGGGCTTTGCCTTGTAAGATAACCTTCAGCCATGTACAATTTTTATGAACTTATCATTTCACAAAACAAAAGGAAAATTAGAAAATCCTGAAATACATTTGTTTTTTAGGATTTAAGATAAAATCTCCTCCAAACAGAACTCAAGAATGACACAAGTTAGAAACATGTGTATTTCCTGAGAAAAGCACAAGCTGTATGTACACAAGATATACACTGGAGATTCTCCAGAATAGTGAACCTCCCTATGTGATATGTTCAATGGTGATGTGTATTTCACGTGTTTTACTTGTGCAAATAACTAGAAATTAATGAAGGTGTGTATTCACTGTTGAAAACGGTTTATGCAAACCCAGACATGTAATAACTGTAATTTAATCACACTTATTCATTTATTGAATTGTGCTTAGCTTCACTAAGAAGCAATCGACCAGCCAATATAAGATGAACAGAACTCTCACCAACTGCCTACTACACAGAGAAAAGAAACAGTGTTGAAAGGGGGTCCAGCTTGCTTCCTTAATGACTACCCTCTCTAGGGGAGCCCAGGTCCTTATGTGACTCCCTTAGGTGAGTCAGGGAGTCACCTGGGCTCCCTTTGGCAGCCTGGGCTTCCCTAAAGAGGGGAGTCATTCTGGAGCCAATCTGGACTCCCTTTTGATGCTGTTCCTTCTCTCTGTGTCTATATAGGCAGATACTTACGCCAGGTCAGCTATAAATGCTTGCTCCTCACTGCTGTGGATGCTGGCTAGGTGACCTCCATCTGCCACACAGGCTGCCTCCGCATCTTTCCAGGGCTTAATCATCTTGAACAACTTGAAACAGGATGTTCCATTGACTGAGTATCCATTTAGGGGAGAGCAGATATCTGATGAAAAAAATTTCACAGGGAGGTATTAGCAGTACCAGTTGGCATTGATGCTTTCAGGAGGAAAGACACATCATCCTTCTGCCAGTAACCCATTTCACCTCATCCTGTATTTTATACCAACATACGGCACCCAAATACGGAACTAATATGGAGATTTTTTCAAAAGATTATTTTTCGATTTCTGAACCATTGCTGTGATGTGTTCGTATGTTTGAGGCTTTTTTTTTTAATTTCCGTATGTGAATATGGCAGTCACCTGCCCCAGATGTAAATTTGTGCAAGAACCACTCTACATTCCAGGGAACCCCTAGGGAATTCCCTCTGTGACGTCATAATATGATAGGGTCTGTATATTTGGGAATGTCCAGGAAGAGATAAGAGAGGTCAGGCAAGAGTTAGGAGAGGTCGGGGAAGAGACAGGAAAGGTCGGGGAAGAGACAGGAGAGGTCAGGCAAGAGATAGGGGAGGTCGCCCAGTGGGCACAGAACATTGAATCAACATTGAAAACTGGCTGACTATGTTGATTCAATGTTGATTCAACATTGAACTGAGTTTTGTGCCCACTGGGCGGGGAAGGCACTGGGAATGTCAGAGAACAGACCCCTACCATTTCATCATCACCACTATACCATCTCCACACAACCACTAATATCTCCTCTTCACCACTACAGTTTTTGTTTTTTTTCTGATTCAAATTAACAAATTTCACTGCAGAAGTCTTCTGATTTTGACAGCTTTACGCACTGCTTAATGTCTGACATTAAGCAACTTAAAGCAACTTTAAGCAAACTTGTCAGCAATGATTAAAGTAGGTAAAATTCGGGGTTTCCTGCAACTTTAAGCAGCTTCGGGCGCACTGAATGGCCGTAATTAAAGTTGCTTAAAGGTGCAGAAATTTAATTAAACCCAGGCTTGGAGTTTTGCTTAAAGTTGCAGAAATTTGATTAAACCCTGACCTGGAGGTTTGCTTAAAGTTGTAGAAATTTGATTAAATCCTGACTTAGAGGTTTGCTTAAAGGTGCAGAAATTTGATTAAACCCCGGCTTGTAGTTTTGCTTAAAGTTGCAGAAATTTGATTAAACCCTGACTTGGAGGTTTGCTTAAAGTTGTAGAAATTTGACTCTCATAGTCACGTGACCTCCGCGATACCTCCCTCTGATTGGCTAGGGAGGTCATGTGACCTCTGATGCTCACTGAAGCGGATCAGTGTTGGCTGTCACTGGGTGCAGACTGTAGCTGAAGAAGGTGTCATATAGCCCCTCCTGGCCGCTCTATAGTACACCAAACACCGCCACACCTCTCCCCCAGCTACCTGTCCTCCCAGGGCGCGTAGAATATGTCATATAGCCCCTCCTGGCCGCTCTATAGTACACCAAACACGGCCACATCTCTCCCCAAGCTACCTGCATCTCCAGGGCACGGACAAGGTGTCATATAGCCCCTCCTGGCCGCTCTATAGTACACCAAACACGGCCACACCTCTTCGCCAGCTACCTGCACCTCCAGGGCGCGTACAAGGTGTCATATAGCCCCTCCTGGCGGCTCTATAGTACACCAAACACCGCCACACCTCCCCCACAGCTACCTGCACTCCCAGGGCGCGGACAAGGTGTCATATAGCCCCTCCTGGCGGCTCTATAGTACAACAAACACCGCCACACCTCTACCCCAGCTACCTGCACCTCCAGGGCGCGGACAAGGTGTCATATAGCCCCTCCTGGCGGCTCTATAGTACAACAAACACCTCTACCCCAGCTACCTGCACCTCCAGGGCGCGGACAAGGTGTCATATAGCCCCTCCTGGCGGCTCTATAGTACACCAAACACCGCCAAACCTCCCCAACAGCTACCTGTCCTCCCAGTCCCAGAGCGCGGAAAATGTGTCATATAGCCCCTCATGGTGGCTCTATAGCAGGGGCAGACACTAACTTTTTCAGCTGTGGGCCACCCGGGCCCGTTGCTCTAAAAACTATGGGCCCGGACCAATATCTGTGGGCCAATGGTCAAAATTATGTTTTCTTTACAAAAAAAACACATGTGTATTCCAGATTGATCTATGAAAAAGTGTAATCAATATGATAAATTTGGGCACATTTCCCTCTTTCCAACGATATATTGCATGACTATATTTGTCAGGCAAACTTTCTTTGAATGGTTTCCAAATACACCTGTGGGCCACCCGGGCCCGTAGGAATGCTATTTTGCAGAAAACCCGGGACCAAAACTACAGGCCATTGGCTCCCGGGCTAGCGTTAGTGTCCACCCCTGCTATAGTACACCAAACATGGACACACTTCTCCCCCAAGCTACCTGTCCTCCCAGGGCGCAGACAATTTGTCATATAGCCACTCCTGGCGGCTCTGTAGTACACCAAACACCGCCAAACCTCCCCCAACAGCTACCTGCCCCACCCCGGCGCACGGAGAATGTGTCATATACTCCCTCCTGTCCCAGGCCTCCCCTCACCTGTCCCCAGCCTCCCCTCACCTGTCCCCAGCCTCCCTCACCTGTCCCCGGCCTCCCCTCACCTGTCCCCGGTCTTGAGGTGAAGTTTAATGTGCCTGAATAGGAGTTTAACCTACACAAGCTGCGGTCCCACACCCTACTTTAAGCGCATGTTAAAGTTGGAGGAAAGCAGGTATATTATTAAAGTAGGTGAAATCTGTTGACAAACTGCAAGCCCTACTTTAAGGTGACGCTAAAAGTTACAGGAAAGTAGGTGGGTGCTTAAAGGAGGAGAAAGCTGCTGGGAGCTGCAGGCAAGGTGCGGGTCCTACTTTAAGCACCTTTCCTGCAACAAAAAGCATGTATTAAGGGACTAGAAAGTCGACGCCTTATGCAGTGTTTAGAACACCACGAGCCTAAAGTAGCTTCTTTCTATTTGGTTAAAATGTAAACATATGTTGATGATTCCACATGACCATAAAATACAAGCATGAATTACTTCACAGGGTTGAAATAAGGCGATCTTTGGTTGAATAAAAAGGGCTGCAGTATTCCATGAAATATACATAGAATTAATGATGTATCTATTAACAAGGATAAAGAACAAGATAAGAGGGTCTTTCTAATCTAACATCTGTACTTAGATGTATCTTTGAAACCATGCATGAAGTTAGATTTCAATTATGATATATGTGCATTCTTACAATACCTCCTACAATTTTTTTATAGTTCTGAATGAAAATAATCACTAGACCAGGATTTATGTAATAAGGAACCTACCAGCAGCTGACAATGCTGTCCATAAAAAGGCATTAACAATGCATAGAAGGTGCTTCATCTCTCTTGCTCCACTAAATGGTGCTCACTATGCCAAGATCTGGTGTGTAAAGGATTGTGCCCGCTGTAGTGTTGCTACACAGACCAGGAGGAAAGATTGTCAAACAGATCAATACCAAACCAACTCTACTCACGTTACTAACGTATACATATCAGTGATTGTAATACATGTCTCATATTGTATTTGGATTATATGGCTGTTATGTGCACTGTGTTCAAACAGTTTAAGGTTAATATCAGTGCCACTATGCAAGGTAAATCCCACCTATTGATCCTGAGCTCTCAGTTTCCGACTACCCAGTGCCAGCGGTCACATTGAATCAACATTGATAACTGGTTGTCAATGTTGATCCAGGGTTGATTCAATCTTGAACTGCCTATGGAAAGTCAAAATAGAAAACAATGAGGGAAAAAGTGCATATTGTCCATCCTGAACGCCATCTTGAATTCCTGAGCGAGCATAAGGAGGATGTCCAGAGACTGTTATTACGTGTTTCAGTACCCTCACTCAAAAAATAAAGTTGTCTGTAGACTATTCTATGTAACAAGCTAGTGGGTGTTCTAAATATAGTTGTCAGATAAAGCACTTACTTTGCATGTGCCAGCCCAAAGCCTGATGCATGCCAGCCCTAGATACGTCAACCAGGGCCTGATTCAGGATTCCCCCTGTAGGTGGTATCAGTATAGCACGCATTATGTATAAAGTGAGGGAATGAATTGCATAATTTCTATGTTGATCTAAATAATAATTATGGAAATACACATTCATGCTTTGGAGAATCTTGAGAATTATCTATTGGGGATGCTAGGAACGGTAAAAGATTCAAAGTTTTCATATAATTAAGACAAAACAAATATATGTAGGGCATAGACACCTCTTTTGTGTTTATTTCAATAGTACAATAGCTGCAAGGAAACTCTCATTTGTATGACACCCACATATATGTATTAACAGTCTGTTGCTGAGGACTAGAAATACTTTCATAAGACTTTCAGGACATGGCAGGGATTCCCCTGACTTACAAACCTGAGAATTAGAGGCATGGACAGTGATTATGCCTAGGCTCAGAACCTAGTGAGCTCCACCTGCCGTGAAGTAGAGGTTATAGTGCACAAGCTAACCCTTGAAGGGCTGCATAGTGCTTTAAGGTGTTATGCTCTATGTGATCATAATGCATGAATTCAGTCTTGGTAAGTATATTCACCTATTAATACATTTCCAAAGGGTTGGTGTGATGTATGAATGCAGTCTTGACGAATAGACTTGCCAGGTTTACATTCATGCATCATGCTGACAAAAGGATTGACGCACATTTAAAGTAGTTTGCAGCCAATAAAGGGTTAACTAAGGGTTGTGAATTTGATGACTCTATACTCGTCAGCTGGAGTGGGCCACCACCTGGGCTAACATTGTTACTTAGATGAGTCTAGTGTTGTGTTGTGAGATGGTAACTTGGTAGGCCCACAGGTAGACAACCTCTAACTCGTTTATTTCATGATCGTCACTTTAAAGTCCCTAAACTCTTCTTATGAGATGACCATTTGTCAAGATTGGATCCCTTCATTTTATCAGTGCTTCTGGCCATCTCCCGTCCAACAATTGGCTTGTTCCGATTTAGTTTAACCTTTAGGTCTAAAATTCCTGGCCTATTACTGTTGGTGTAGCCCAGCTGCAACTGTGTCCTGATACCAGGGACGGTACAGTAGCTAGAGCTGATTTGTTCCCGCAACCACAATGTTTACACTGACACCATCAATCTCGTAAGATCTTGGTTCTGCTCTCGTAATGTAGCCTGTTCCCGAAATATCCACAGCCAAAAATATCTTTCTTGTTTCGACTGGCGAACAAATGACTAGTTTTAAGAAAACTTATTTGATTAAAACTAGTCATGCATATTTGGTATCATTTGAAAGGTATTCTTTTGCTCTTTCAGATACAATACGTAGTTAGTTGATATCATTAATGGCATAAGAGCGAGTGTAGTATGAGGCATGCAGCCCTGCAGTATACACTGTCTATCTACAGCTCTCGCTCCCAGATCATTAGAGATACAGTGCTAGGAGCTTTACCACTGTAAGTGGGACACTCAGGGCTAACCTTTAAGATATGGCAAGTGGAAGTAGGCCTGTTGAAAGCATTTTTAGATTAAAAACAAGAATTTTTGGACGAGTTACACTAACTACTTTTTGATAAAATTAACAATGTAACTGTAAGAGTAGAATTAAACACCAAAGCCCATGCACCAAAGTCCACATTGAAGGCATGGGTCCTCACATATTGGTTATAAATGTTATATAACATGATATATCAATACATATAATATATACACCCCTCAGGATCCTCATACATGTGATTCTGCACAAATATATTAATTACAAAGCCATTTGTTCCCAGTATAGTGTTGTTATGTTTTAGGAAAAGGAATAGGATAAATGACTCAATACCGAAAGTTAGATTCAGAGGCCAAGAAGAAATTTTGTCCTAAGATGCTATAAAGTAGCAATATTTTTCATGGATAAAGATTGCTTGGAACTGATGTGTACCATATTGACCTATGTCTATAAAAGAATTTACCTTGATATATAAAACAACCATTGTGTGGTGCTGACTTGGAATCTGGCCATTTTCACAGTTTGGGGAATATTGGGAATATTAGTGTTTATCTCATTTTTAAATCAAAATTCTGATGTCAGCCTTGAGTACCAGATCAGGAAAAAAATAGGCATAGTCCCAAAGCATTCCTACAGAACCAAAGAGATATCTGTTATTTTGGTGAAATGAAATGCTACCAAACTTGTGATATTGAACCATTTCTGTGCAAAATCTATGAGAACATCTGTAATATATCACAATTTTGAGGATCTCTAAAAATAAAAGTTGATCAGATCTGCACTTATCAAGTCTTCAGTGAATAAAGGGGATATATACTGTTATCAGGGATACGGCAGTTTCCAGGATCTATTCCTTTTGGGGGAGATCTCAGAATGAGCACAATATGGCTGTTAATCTACTTCAGACAAAGTTCTGAAATTGGGGAAGTCCAAACCACAGTTTTACATTTTCAAATGGCTGTCGAATCCAAACCACTTGACCGATTTCTACAATATTTAAACAGTGTTTGTCTTTTAACATCCAACTAACCAGCTTCCACATGTGCAACAATAATATCTGAAAATGACCTAGGATACCTAATGTAACTCGACCTATTAAACCTAATCCAAAACAATAAAGATATTAAGTGAATCGTTCATTGATCCAAAATGCTACAATGTACCAACATGTAGTCCCACAATACAAAGATGAAACGGTAAAGTCAACAGGAGCGTGCTATTACTTCAGTCCAAGCCACGCAAATGTGACAAGCTGCAGACAATGCGCCCGACCGCCACATATGGTGCTCTGAATAGGGGGCATCCATAAAGTACATACGTACCAAGGGGTGGAGGGGGGGGGGGGTTAAGCCAAATGCGTACAGATTCGTACATGGGGGGTGGGGGTCCAGGGCCATTTTGGCATACACATGGTGTACGCATATACAAAATACCCAACCAAAATTCCAATTTTTTTCTGAAGAAACCTACAACATATAAAAGGCTTAACTTTTGTGATGCTTGCAATTGTATAGTATATGTGTGTGTGTGTGTGTGTGTGTGTGTGTGTGGAGGGGGGGCGTCTAAGTTTTTTTAGTATGTACGCAAGGGGGGGGGGGTAGTCCCGATGCGTACATGTTGCAACAGGGGGGAGGGGGGGGTAAATTTTGGGCCAAATTATGCGTATGTAATTACATCAATAATAACTCCTGCTACCCATCCAGCATCAGTACGAGTAGTGCTTTTTTCTTTTTCTTTTTTGCTGAAGACCAAATAGGTAGGGGAATCTAGGTTCTCACTTAGAACATCCCAGCGCACATTAAGTTAATGAGGAGTTATCCAAAAATAGTAATGAGCATCACAGTAGGATAGATATTTGCATAAAGGGCTAATACACAATATTCATGCCATTTTGCCATCAAGATACATGTTGTTAGTAGTTGAATTCAATACCCAGTGACCAGAAGCATGATAAGGATATATTTGTCATGTAATTAATACTGTGTTGATATTAGGGTAGATTCACCCAAAGACGGACACACATCTGAAGTCGGACACTTTTGACCACATTATTCATAAGGAGATGTGTAGGATCAGGCAAAAACCTCAACTTAAAATGAGAGTGTGTATGTTTTTCTCGATAACTATGAATGAAATACATATTTAGCACAGATTTATAGATGTTTGCCAGTGTCATGAAGTTGGGATATGTTTTGCAATTCCTTTACTAGAATTGACTAACCTAACGTGAAAATAGTTTTGCCAATTCACCTACTGGGGGCATATACTTATAGATATATATCCTATATGGAGATATTAGATGAAACCCCTGCATTTCCTGAAGTGAATGGTCAAAAACAGAATGGTATATGTTAGAAGATATTTATCTTTATTTTTTATGGAATACTGCAGTGCCATTGACTTAACCAAGGAAGGCTGTATTACACACCCCCTGTTAAATAACCCATATCCGTATTGCACGACCCTGTGACATCATCAAAATGGCGGTTTGTTTACATTTGAACGGCGTAGAAATAAGCTACTTTAGCCTATTTAGGCTTCCCCCTCCCATAATTTTGGTGATTTGAATCGAAAAACATAAAAAATAAATACAAAGGCACACTCGTTTAAGCCTGTAGGGCTGGTTATTGCACTCGCAGGCCTGTGGGCCGCATTTCACTTGGCCTACGGCCTCGTGAAATACGGCCCACAGGCCCGCTTGTGCAATAACCAGCCCTACAGGTTTAAACGAGTGTGCCTTTGTATTTATTTTTTATGTTTTTGACAGTTCAAACTGTCAATATGGGAAAAAGGATTCCCTTATTGACAGTTCCAAAAAGGAACTGTCAATAAGAGAAAATGAATCTGTTATTGCCAGTGTGAACTGTCAATAAGAGAATCATATCCTGGTATTGACAGTTGGAACTGTCAATAAGGGAATCTTATTCTGTTATTGACAGTTGGAACTGTCGATAAGAAGATTGATTTCTACTTTTGACAGTTTGCACTGTCAATAGCCGGCCCACCTTGATCTAGCTATTGACAGTTCAAACTGTCAATAGTGGAAAACTTTCCTCCTATTGACAGTTCAAACTGTCAATAGTGGGATATTTCTCTCTTATTGACGATTCAAACTGTCAATAGTGATAAATTATACTGTTATTGACAGTTCTTCAGCGAACTGTCAATAGTGGGAATCTATTCTCTTATTGACAGTTCCTTACCATTATTGCCACAAACCTGAGAATGGTTTTGATGGAAAAATCGATTTTGACCGAAAAATCGATTTTGACAGAAAAGTTGATTTTGACGGAAAAATCGATTTTGACGGAAAAATCATTTTGTTTGATGGAAAAACCGATGTTTGACGGAAAACCCAATTTTGATGGAAAAACTACGGCCGTAAAAAAACGATTTTGATGGAAAGATCGATTTTGATGGAAAAATCGATTTTGATGGAAAAATCGATTTTGATGGAAAAATCGATTTTGATGGAAAAGTGTTTTTTAGTGCAAAACCGATTTTGGGTGTAAAACCGATTTAGGGTGCAAAACCGATTTTGGGTGCGAAACCGAATTTTGGTACAAAACCGATTTGGAGGGCAAAACGCACTCTGTGGGCGAAATCACTTTTGGCAACAAAAATAACACTTTTGGTGAAAAAAAACTTTTGGCGGAAAAATGGACATAGAACCTCTCCCTCTACATGAGGGGGACCCAGCATTATCTCCCTCTCTCAGTGCCACCCCCCAAGACTTTATATTATTATGTAACTAACACTTCTCATTTCCATCTCTCTTAACAATCCAACTAATAGCATTTGTAGGCCATAATGGCCATAACTTTTTATTCCAAATTTCCAAATTTTACCACTCTCTCAAATGCCATATTCCATCAGGCATGTGTCATAACATCTGACACACCCTTTTAGGACCTTTAATTAAATGTAACATACCCTGTCCATAAGGACTAAAGATGTAATCAACTATACTATTGTAAAATGTATGTTCATTCATGAACCCATGAACTGGATTATTTGTAAAACATGCCCTAGGCTAATGAAATAATTCAGGTTAAATAAAAGAAATTTCAACTTCAACTTCAACTTCAAAGACTTTTGGTGAAAAAAACTTTTTTGCCACAAAAAAAACACTTTTTGACTGTAATGTCAGTTGAAACTGTCAGGCAAAAATATTCCACTATTGACAGTTCGCATGAGGAACTGTCAATAACAAGAATAATTTCCATTGTTGACAGTGTGAACTGTCAATAGTGGAAATATTTTCCACTATTGACAGTTCGAACTGTCAATAGCCGTTTTGATCTTGAAGAGGGCCTAAGATCAGGAGGGCCTATCATCAGGGGGCCAAAAATCCGGAGGGCTGAAGCTCAGGGGGCTGAGCATCAGGTGGCCGAACGTCAGGAGGCCTATCTTCCTCAGGGCCTAGATACCGCACACCGAATTATTGTATGATCACTTTTAAAGGTACTCATCTAGAGCCTATATATTGCAATCCACCATAACCTGTGCTCAATACCCATGTAAAGGTATTGTACACAACACCAGAATATAATATATATATATATATATACCGTAAAACCTCGCGTATAAGCCTAACTCGCGTATAAGCCGCACCCCGAGTTTGGGCTGATCCTTTAAGCCGCACTGATGATCTGAATGTGTCGATTTTAGTACTGTACCATAGTGCATCTACGCGAGGTTTTACATTATACATATATATATGTATATATATATATATATACATATATATATTTTGTAGCCCCCATTCCCAGACCATTACGAACATTCCTACCATTTGAAAATGATAATTTCCTCCAGATTTCCTTATTAAAACAGTCAAAAAAGAAAGTGTCTGACTTCAGGTGAATGCTCAGATTATGTCCGACTTCAGGTGAAATTACTCCTGTTGACATTTCAATATTAATTTTAATGGCATATTTCCCATGGATTTCTCTTAGACTGGTCGTCGGGGCAGTGGGAAAAATTCATTAGGGCATGGAGCAACAATATCTAACAATCAACAATATCTATCAGTAATCCATAAAGAGGGGAGTCTCCCTTTCCGTAGGTACCATTATGACAGTATAGGTTGATGTAGGAAAAGGAAAAAAGGGTCACATTCTTACTTGAATTGAACATCCGAAAGTGGTGAATCTACCCTAACATGCAAAACCAAACCTTTCAGTATGTACAAATACATGCTCGATTTGTCAGGTCGCGGCGGTGGGATCACCGCTTTAATCAAATTTATTATGTACAACATGCTCGTTTCATGTTAAAGTTCAATTACTTCACAACCACTACTTAACTCTGCCATTGACACATGTCATGAGCGTGAATCCTTGACAATGGCAGGCATAGGGCCCACAGCAGTCACACGACAGGGAAAACAATATGAAGCTAAGTAAACTGCTAACCATTTAGGGGCAGCAAATGCTTTAATGCACCATGCCTTAGAACTTTAATGCACTATTCCCTTCCATTATCACCACGTATGAAGAACCAGCCATACCAGTGGTGTATTCAAGCATCATGCCAGCTCCATCAGTTTGATACACTCCTAAAGGACCCACATGATTAACCATTGTACCACCAGTGAGTTACTCACATCAACTGCATTTGTGCATCATGATGATGTGTGCTGCTGTAATGTCATTCACATAGGCTCAATTTGAGAACAAATGAACGGAATATGATGGCTAGTTCATCATAAAACAATATATACCATATGCTTTATCATGTATTCACCAAGACAATGTAGGCTTGACATGCAAAGAGACATGTTTAAAAGGAAGCATGGAGGACTACTGTACAAACACTTGAACTTCAAGGTCTGACAGTTTGTAAGCACCACGTGTCTAGCCGTGTAAGTCTTGGGTCCCCATTGGTACTGATCGCCTTGTGTGTTGCTGGTTCCTGCTCCGCAGATATCACCATGGTGGCTGCAGCCCTTCTTGCTGTAGTTATTCTAGCTGTGGCCTTCCCAGGTAGTTGCTACCTATCTATTACAATGATTGTTTTTTTACTTCAGCTATCATTTAACTCAATAATTACACAGGTATGTATTTGTTATTCATAACTGAGCGAGCTTTTTGAATTATTATAAATTTAGTGCCATTTGGAGTGGGAAGCATAGTCTCGTGATGTTCCTCAAGGAGTATAATGATGTGTATTCACTTGTTCAGAAAACAAAATATTCCAGGAAATATGACATTAAGAAATTTCCACAAATCTTTCCAGAAGCTTTCTGAAAATCTTGAGTCAAGTCGCAAAAATTGCAGCCGCAACTCTTGGATCATCAAATAGACTATCATTAACTACATTGAATAAAATTTCAAGAGCTGGCACTGTTTTTGCAGACGATGGTCAACAATTATTTCTGAAAACATTCATTTATATTGGTACGACATGCATATAAATGGTGTCTGTGGATCCATTCTCCGAGTTTGCTAAGGGTGTAGGGGGCGCTGTGCGCAGAATCGGCCGCCATTTTGTTGGGGAACGTAGAACATTGCTGTGTCTGGACGTTGCACAAAAATATGTTCATTATGATGAAATGGGCGCCTAACTTAGTAAATAATCTCAAATCAATCGAGAAATATATATTTATATTGATTGATTGACCATTTTAGAAGCCTAACCTGGTCTTATATTGCCACAATCAACATATTTTTGTGCTACGTCCAGACACAACAACGCTATGTACGTCCCCCAACAAAATGGCGGGAATTTGACGGGAAGTTGTTGTCAGACTCGGAAAATACATTCATCATATTTTCTGCCACAGCTTGCTACAGCCAGAAGCCTGTCACGGCATGTTCCCATGACAACAGGGCAGCTAACCTGGACCGGTGCCTGGCAGGTATCCGCTTCAGGGCCCTGGACATTGTCAACTCCCGCTATGGACCGGCCTACTTCGACCGCTGCCCCCCAGAGGACAGACTCCGCATCAACTGTAATGAACTTGACAGAATAATGGGGCCCCGGTCTCTAGCACAGCTCACCTTCAAGGTGCTAGACCCGGACCTGTCCTCGATAGACCGCTTCCTGAGTATTCAGTACACCTCTCCTGCAGGTGAGGGAACAGGCATTTATTCCTACCCTGAGGCTTTGGGGGGGGGGGCGGTTCTTCCAGCTTTTCTGCCTGTTCGTAATTCACTTTTTGTATTTATGAAAACAGAATATATCTTAAAACTGGTACATCCATTTATAGATTTTGTGAATTCTACTATACGTTTTTCTACATACTATCTCTTTATATGTTACACTGTATTTAGACCTAATCATAATTTGCTCCTTAAACATATTTTGCTTGCATTTTCCAAATCCGAGGAAGTGAGGGCCGACTGTATACAATACTAGAAACTTTTATTGATATATCATTTAATTGGTGCACATTAAGATGCGCCTCCAGAATGTACACATTGGAGTCATGGAATACGTCCACATAAAATGAAACAAGAGAGAAAAACACATTTTGCAAATGAAGTAGGGTAAACCGCCCATATGTGGCCCTGTTGAGGAGCTTAAACCGACAAGACTGACTTTGATACAAAATTACATGTAGAAAGAGTGATCCAATCTTCATGAAGTATGCAGCACTTTTCATTGGGACACTGTTTGGAATGCTACAGACAAGTCAAAAAAATAGATTTCTATGTAACATATTTTAAAAATGCTGATTAAAGTAAGGTACCCTTTGGACATTGAATTGGTACCATGACTGGCCCACCTTGTACCTTGAATGGCCCACTCCAATAAAACACTGTTTATGTATCTGTAGCTTGGTAAATGTGGTTACAATGTTTAAATATAGCCTCATGCACATTGTTAGTTCCAATAGCAAGCCTATGAATATGCTTTAAGCCTACTCTTCTATCTTGCCTTCTTGGGGGCTGCCTTCTGTTCTGTTAATATCTAGGCATAACTATGGCCATTTCTGCTTCTGGGGCCATAGTGTACCACTGAACAAAATAAATTAACATTCAGGAACTTTTCCATGTATAACATTATTTCATGTTCTTATATGGTTCACCAAAAAATTCTGTATTCACAATGTCTACATTTTATGAGCTACAGCATGGTTGCTAAATGTCTCAACTGTGGGAACCTCTCACACTAAAGTTCTAAGCCATGCCTATGTAGCCACGGAGGCTGGACAAGTGTGGGGAGTGTACCCCCATTTTTGGTTTACTCAGCACTAAGCTTTGGCTATCAGGTATAACCTATCCTAATAGGGACCTTTAGCAATCCTGACATAAAACATAGACATAAGGTCCCTTATTACAGAAGGCCCAGATCTGAATTCCCAAGGTACATACTCACATAGTCTCAATGTCATACAAGTATCTATAGCTTTCAGCAGTTCTAACACCATGTATCCAGAATAGGATAGAGGTACAGTATTAACCTAGCACACAGAAGATCCTCGGTTCGAAACTTAATGGACCAGTTTTTCTCTGACCAGAAATCAGGTTGATTTCCATGTAATTCTATAGTCAAAAATAATCAAAAAGACATTTTTCCCACATTATATAACATCTTTTTGTTTATTGGGTCGTAGGGGGGGCATCTACTTATTTTGGATCTTAGAATAGATCTCACCCTACACCTAGCATAGTATAACCTATACTGTTGGTGGGCCACTCATGGTTGAGCCCCTGGGCCACTTTAGGTACTCCTGTAGTGGTGACAATCAATCAGTAAAAACTACCTAATTAACATAGGATTTTCCCCAAATGAAGATGGCATGTTAATGTAAAGATAATATGTGTGGAAAACAAGGTGAAAGTTTGGATCTTACTGGAAAACTATAGGCACACTTTTGAGGTATAAAATGTTTTTTTCTCGAAAGCTCTCGATGAAAGAGGGCTACATGTCACACAAACATGTCATGTTTGGCACTCTGTAGAAAACACTGTGGTTACTCTATGGAGAATATAAACTGTGATATTGGTACATAATTGCCTCTTCTTTCATACCTGTATTAGCAAATCAGGAAGAAATAACCATAAAGACTGATGTATAGAGGTATAGATGGGCCACTATAGGTACTTGTCTTGCAGGGGGGCCACTCAGGGACGGTTTACCCTATGGTATAAACATCCTGACTCATTTTTTAATAAAGTCCTATTTTGAGCCGCAATCATCGGATATAGAGAAAGGAAACAGCGTCAAAAGGGAGTCCAGGTTCCCTATAGAACGACTCCCCTCTTCAGGGGAGCCCAGGCTGATTAAGGGAGCCTAGGTGACTCTCTAACCCTCTAAGGGAGTCACCTAGGGGAGTCCCATACCCTAGCTCACCTAAGGGAGCCAAACAAGGACCTGGGCGCAACAAGGGACAAACCTGCCAAGTCACTAGACGCCTCCCATTTAACCTGTATTCTTAAAAAAAAAAATTCCCTGTAATCTTAATGATTCCCCGCTCTTCTCTAGATGGTGCCACTATAAGGCTGCAAGTCTGAATTTCCTTTCCTTTAGTTCTACAGCAATGTTACCAACCTACATGCAGTGGTGCCATCTAGAGGATAGGCCTAGAAACTGACTAAGATTACTGGAAAAGTGGGCCTTTTAGGATTACAGATAAAATGGGTGGCGTCTAGTGACAGGTCCGTCCCCACGTGCAACCTGGACTCCCCTAGAGAGGGGAGTCATTCTGGAGGCAACCTGGACTCCCCTAGAGAGGGGAGTCATTCTGGAGGCAACCTGGATTCCTATTTGACGCGGTTTCCTTCCTCTGTGTAACCTTCCTGCAGGAAGTTACTCTGGCTGTGACCACACCTACACCTATCCCAATGAGAAGAGCTTCTTCATCGACCCTCTGTCTGACGCTGCCCACCCCTCCTGGGACCTGCGCCAACGCCCCACCTTTAGGTGGGACTACAACGAGGGGGAGGTCTTCACCCTAATCATGCTGGACCCCAACGGGGCAACCAAAATGGTGGTCTCCAATATTCACGACTTTGACTTCACCAATGCATTGGTGAGTGATGAATTATTAGACGATCTTTCCTGAGGAACAAGCTGGGCTATGGAAAATGAGAAAGGGGAAGAACTGATTTCCAAATCCTACCTCAGTACGTTTCAAGCTCTGTAGTAGTGTTAAATCTTTTGATCTTTTACAACATTTTACAATGATTTGAAAAGGGTGACTAGTCAGGAGAGATATGAGCCAAAGTTTGCCTGATTTCTGAGCCCTAAAGCCTAAAATAAAAGGTTTGTTTCAGGTCACCCGACCAACCCTATCAAAACAGGGCCAACCCTACAGGGTTTTTTTATGCAATTTTGAAGAAATTTACGCATTTTTACCCCTTCTTGGTCAATTTTGGGGTATTCAAAAAAGTTGAATAGTACTTTCATGTTAAAAAAAAAAAATTAAAAAAAGAAAAATCCGACCTACCGACCCTAGATTTTCCTCCCATTTTACCTGAAACAAACCTTTTTTTTGGCCTAATCAGGGTACATTCACTTTCAGCACCTGCTCTTTTACGATGGGCCGAAGAATGCCCAGAATGTGGCCCGCCAGTTCTCCGTCATCGTGTACAGACAGACACGCCCGATGCTCCTGCAACGCATTCCTGCAGCCCGCTTTAACGTGACTGACTTCGCTGAGAGGAACCAGCTAGAAGGTAAGGTGTGGTACTAATGTCTGTTCTGTTCCCTGGTGTAAACCACAGGAACTACAGGGCTGCACGCCGCAGCAGAAAAAACTCAGTGGACGCACTGCTGCAAACACCTAGACTCGGGGCGAGTGTCCAAGTTACAGGAGGAATAAGGCTTTGCAATTGGGCAATTTGGTCTGCGTCCCTGGGTGCTGTTTCTCCACAAACTTGCGGACCTCCGTATATATTTGTGGACCTCCGCAAATTCATGGAATGTGTATTCCGCAAATTTGCGGATGTCCGCAAATTTGTGGATGTCCGTATTTGTATGCTTAAGTACCAAATTTCTTTTTTTTCTCCACAAATATACGGAATGTGTATTGCGGACATCTGCAAATTTGTGGAGGTCCGCAAATATGTTGAGAAACAGCGCCCAGCTGGCACTTTTAATACTCTTGCTGTATTTACTGCAGAAATGACAGCAAATACTGTATCTGACAAAATTAATTCCCTGGGCACTTATACAATGTTTTTCAATGACATTGTAGCAAGTTAGCGAGTTCAACAATATCCAAAATCATGGAAAAATGGGATTTTTCTAGTAAAATATTTATCCAATAATATTATAGTTGTACAACCATATTTCAAAATCTATGAATAAAATTCTGCTAAAATTTAGAACAGCAAAACTATTAACATTTACAGTATATGGTTTTGTATTATGATTGATCAGAATGTCACCCTATGTTGCCACCACAGGGCCGGTAGCCTTCTCCTGGGTGAACGCTCAGTATGACCCATACTCTGTGGCCGCCTTCCCCTGGGGGGACAACTGTGCAAGCCTGGTCCAGGATTGTAAGTCTACGATTTTTGCATCTATCATTTTGGTTGATATATTACTAATATACTCAATATACTTACATCTCAAAGTGGCATTATAAATCTTGATCAACTCCAGAATACATATATTATTTATATCATGAGACCATTTTCATCTGGACAATGATTTGGTGTTTGCAGAGAGCTTCATAAAAACTCCTTTGAGAGAACATCAGAAGTATTTTAAATCCTAGTAATGATATTTTTATCACACAAAACTGAACGCAAGAAATTTTTCGATTAAAGTCTTAAAGATTAAAGACATTTTCAGGATTTTTTGTGGATTGTTGTTGATTGATCTTATCGTTGTGATGTTTCGGAATATTAATTTTCCTTCTTCAGGCAAAAGATGCTTACAATTGAAAATTCTAGCACTGAAGTAACTTAAATGATCAATTTTATATACAGTTACCATGGTGAAGGCAGTAACAAAAAAAGGTACCTAGCGACGGTGATGAATGATCACATTTTTACATATATTTAAGAGCCTCAGGTTTGGGATTATATCGTATATTACAGGACATGTGCGTATGAGAACCATGTAAATAGTTATGTACAAATCTTGAGACTATAAACTCCATTGAATACCATATTAGACTTATACCAGCCCCTTCGGGGGCGGAATGGTGGAAATAGATATGCCTACCGTGTTAAACTGTATATAAATATGATAAATAGGCAACAATAAGCCTATACCCCCCCCCCCCCCCCCCCCGGCACGCGTAACCTCGGGAAGCACCGAGCGCGGGAAGTTGACAGGGCCGGCTTCCCTGCGCCCTAGATAAGCCCTTGGCGACATCACCATAGTTAAGCGCGTCCCTGCCTACCTCCCCACTGTCACTCTTCTTACGGAGGGTCCCGACTCAAAAGTTTAAGTTGATTCTTTCAATGATTTGAATGTTTTAGAAGGCTATACTTATAGGGCAAGATTAAGTGAGTATTTTACTATGAAATATCATACGATTTGACCACCATTAGGCGACAGAGGTTATTTTAGCACCGTTTCATTGGTGAAAAATATGGCGACTGTTGTGAGATTTTCTGTGTCTTTTTGCTAGATCCAATGTGCGAGAGTATTCCCATCATTTATTTAGTTTTTCTTTAGAATACAATGGATTTCCGAGAATCGTTATAATGAAGAGAGGGAATATTGGATATGAAGGACCCATAATATACTTAGAGTAAAATTAGAAAGATAGGTCGAGTTAGCTTTGAAAAAAGTACATACTTGCATATAGCCTCTTTTTGTTTATCTGTTACTGTCAAGCACTCAAGCCTAATTCAATGGGGTGGAACCAGCGAACCAACTAATGCCGTTTTATATATAAAGGAATGATTACACTAGATAAGTCCCCAGCCTATGACTAAGTCTGGAGAGGAGTCCATAGACCATTCTCAACAAATGTCATGTCATTAGGACAGACCTCTCTCATTTTCAATGTAAAGATGCCCATTCTGTGGAAAGGTGCAGTATTGATATGGCTTGGTCAATCACTTCCATTTTAGGGTTGAGCATTAATTATGTTGTAAATGACCCATGAGAAGTCTCAAGGGGTTTATATGCACTCAAAAAATAAACTTGTCTCCAGACTCTTCAAAGTGACGGTCATAAAATAAACGAGTCAAAAACTTGTCTAAGTGACAAGGAAGCGGGTCTTCTAGTTGGAGATAGAAGACTCACTTGGCATGTGGCAGCCCAAAACCCGACATTTGCCACCTTCAGATTCTATTTGTGGGATGGTAACCTGATAGGTTAGACACCTTATGCCTTGTTTATTTTATGATAGTCACTTTGACGAGTCTGGAGACAAGTTTACTTTTTCAGTGCGGAATATTGAGATACTAGGATTTAACCTGAACACCCTGAATGTGTGCTCCCATTACAGCACTGAGTGTACGACTCCCCGGTATCACCTTCCTGCCGGGGCCGGACGACGTTGACCTGCGTGTGTTTCTACGTGTCCGCTTTACCACCACCCCTGCCTCCTACAACTGTGGTGACTACACTGTAACTAGACCGTGAGTCATTAAGTTTAAGATAAACTTAATAATAGAATATTTTTCTCCCTTTTCCACCAAAAAATGCATGTTTCAGCATAGGGGAAAATCAGATGAAAAAAGACATCATCCTTTTTTTACCATACATGTATTTATATATACCGCATTTGAGCTAATAAGCATCCTCCCCCTACTTTAGGGCTTTTATCAAACTAGAAAATGCCCAAATTACCAAACTACCAAGTAGTATAATGCCACTTAAATAATTGCATAAGCACCCTTGACATTACATCAAAAACAGGATATACAAATATAATATTGAAAGCTCTCAGGGCGCTTATTACATTGGATACAGGGTATATATCACATAAAAGAATAGTGTGTGTGTTGAATTATGTATTGCCGTAAATTCCAGCGTATAACCCACATAACGTATATCCCGCACCCTGACTTTCTGAGAACCCTATAACCCGCACCAATGGTCTGAAATTAGCAATTTCAGTACCGTTCTACCCTGCTAAAAAGCCTTGTATCACCCGCACCTAGACTTTTGGAATTTTGTAGAACCCGCACTTAGGGTTTGATTCGCATATAACCCATGGGTTATACGCAGGAATTTACAGTATAATGAAAAGAGTGGTGCCCCTGTCTTTGTGCACAGTGCTGAGGACTTCTACCTAGACTCCATAGAGCCGGACACCAACATATTGGACACGGCCGACCTCAGAGAGGACTCACGCAGAACCTATACCTTCACCAGTGACACAATCAGCGCCAGACCTATGGACTTTGATGGTGAGATGAGGCCTATGCATACATGCTTGTACTATTACACTGAAAGGCCACTTAAAAATTATTATCAGCTTTGTGGATACTTTAGGGGGAAAATAGGTGCGGGAGGGAGGCTTTTTATTTCATTTGATATTCTGGTTTATGCCATGAGGGCGGCCAATTTTTATTCTTATTTAGGTTTGATATAATTTAGATAAATTAATTGATGAATTACCATCAATACAACCATCAGAAATAATGGGAACAATTTTCTAAATACATTGAGATTAGAACAGGGAGTAAAATCTTTTTTAAATTTAGTTCCTACATCAATAATTAGTTGAGATAAGGTAAGTTCTGTATATCATGTGTTACCCTCTTCATGCATTCGGGATTTTGGCCGAATTCTTTATGAAAATATGCAATAAAAAGCATCCATGCGGCCCTTTTTTAATGATGTGGCCGGTATTCGCAAAGCTGATAATCTTATTGAAGTGGCCTAACTCAAATGTAATCAAAATAACACTGCTTCACTGGTAATTTTTGCAACATGACTTTCACCGTTTTTTAATGGTCACCGTTAATTTCACATAAATATAGAAAGATTCAGCAGTTTCCCAGTTCTATTACAGTAGTGTCAATACTGTAAAACCTCATGTATAAGCCTAACTCACCTATTAGTCACACCTACATTTTGGGAATGTCCGATAAGATTTAGAACGGTATGATGCATCTAAAAACTCCTGTATAAGCAGCACCTTGACTTTGTGCTGATCCTATAGTGAATCACTGTAATCCAAACCATGATAGAAAATGGCTGATATTTACGATGCTTCATTGTATTTGGAATAAGGTAAAACACCTTTGAGTTTTACGGGGTAAACCCATCAAAGATTTGTCTAATTTTTTAAGTGTAGCCATCTTATTGTTCTTAATGGATCATGATGTGCAGTCCTTGTCCCTTTCAGAGCAGCGTACTGTTTTGATAGCATAACTGCTTTCTTAAAGCGGTAATCTCACCAGGAGTGTATGGGTAATTTTCCCAGTACTGTACTAATTTAGTAATGGATGAAGTGTGAGTGGTGAGAGTGAAGCTTTAACCCATGCTGACCCTATGGGATGGGCCTTATACATTGTATATAAATGCACCAATGCAGTGGCATCACCTCAGAGCCAGCATTATCTCCTTCTTTCAGTGCCAACTTAGTACCAAGACTGTATTACTATGTAACTAACACTTCTCATTTCCATCTCTCCTAACAACCCATATGGCCATAACTTTTTTTATTCAAAATTCATCGCGCTCTCTATATGCCATCAACATCAGGCATGTGTCACAGCATCAGACACACCCTATTAGTATTATTAGACCCTTTATTGCATGTAACGTAACTCGTCCATAAGGACAAATATGTATAATCATACTTATGTAATGTATGTCCATGCTGAACACCACGAGCTGGATTATTAGTAAGACATGCCCTAGGCTACTGTAATATTCAAGGATAAATAAAAGAAACTTCAACTTCAGGGTGCATTATAGTAATAAATTAATGTAAACCTTCAGGTTTCATCAAGGCTCCATTTTAAACTTGTTACTCTGTAGTATTATAAAGCCTAGCCAGTAACTCACCTGACCTGCATATATACATCATGCATACTATACAGGAGTGATACATTCCCCAAGGGTTCGTATTTTGCCATCCCCAATACATCATCAAGCAAAGAACAGGAAAATAAACAAAAAGGGCTACTTCCATTTTGCATTTACAGGGAAGATGCACACGATGATGCTTATAGCAACAGGCGGCATGTTCCACGGTATGATTGTCAACGTGGAGGGTGACAATGTGACTATACAGGGGGTACAGGCCTCCTCTGGCGACAACCTGGCCGCCTACCAGCCCCCCAACCCCACCGAGGCTGAGGGAGCCCAGCGCCTCCTGTATGTGGTGTTGGAGCAGGCTGCCAGACTGCCCACCTCCACCGACCCTGCTCCCTACCTGGGTGGCAATGGGTGAGCACATGGTTATTTAATTTGACATATTTAGCTCAATGGACACTAGATATTTTGATCATTGATGTCACTCTTGGGTTGAAGAGTTTTCCCGAGATATTTTTGATAGAGCAAAAAGGTGAGGGTGTTCATATACTTATACCAGTAGTACCTCATACCTGTGTATTGTAAAATTGGAATATTATTATACAAATATTTAACCATGCATGTGAATTTGTATTTGCATTTTATTGATTTAAACATATATTGAAAATGAAATATTAGATGTGGCCCCGTTTAACATAAGGTCAAGTAGTGAGTAGAAGCAAGACTATTTTGTGTAAAATGTTAGGGTTCACCTGTTTGTAATTATTGTGTTTCTTATACTGTGGATACTCAAATGAATGTTTAAAGTCGAATCAAGTGATTGCTTAATTAGATGATAATTGTAAATAATGCATAGAGACCAATATTACTGTCGTGTATACTGTATGTCATTATGACGTCATGTAGCACACATTCATATGATATGATATATGGTTATATCTCCAGATCCAATATAGTATAGGTAAAGTGTTGAACTCAGTTTTGTATTGAACCCGTTTATTTGTCTACAATCACTTGTGTCAGACAATAAAAACCTTTTCAAACCAATAACTACATTCATGATAACACCATTTGTTTTCCCCAAACAGTGAGTTCACCGACCTGCCTGGGTTCCTGTCTGACCACGGCCTGAGGCTGGTGGGGGCGGCCAGGATGCTGGTCACCTTCGATGAATACTCCCGCTGTAACCAGCTCGAGGCCACTCCTGACTGCAGCAACTAAATACAAGATAACCCCTTTACATCAAGCTTGATAGAATAGATATTGATTTCTGAAAATCAACAAGAGCCTTTTAGAAAAATTTGTTTATACTTGGAAAATGTAAAATTTAAACTAAAAGCACTAATTTAACATTTTGAACAGAGGTCAAATCAACACTGATCTGAAATTGTCTTTTATAAGACACAATAAAGCTACGGCATTCAAATAATAAGGGTTCATTATTATTTTCGCATATATCTAACAAATCACTGTTTTGGATAGTATGATTGCATTATGAATACTACACTTATCTATAATGTTTTGTTTAACTGAGATTGTAGTAACCCGATGCGGAGAGAAAAAGAAAGATGTATAAATGATGGCAATAAATACCCTGTGTCATCGAGTAGGCTAATATAAATTTTAGTATATTTTTAGCCTAACCCACATATAGCCACACGCACACTTTGACAAATGTACAGGGTTATAAAGACATCCTGTGCTGATATAAGGGGGAGAAGTTATAAAGACAAGTTGAATCATGAATTATCACCAATAAGAAGGGATGACTTGTTAACCCATTACCAGGAGATGTATTCCTCAACTGACCTAATTAGGCTTCAATAAACAGCCTCCCATCTTTGTTGTATACTAGATGAATCTAAAACAGGAAATGAATAGAATGCCCAGTAAACAAAAAACGTTATACAACATTTTATAACGTTATATAACGTTAAATAACGTTTCTCTGAGGCTCCTCACTATTGCATAACGTTAAATGAAATTTTATAACGTTATTTTGACGTAAAATAACGTCTTTTTGTTAGCTGGGTGATATGTGCTGTATAAACTTGCAGATGGAGCACTGAGGGAGCTTCATTGCTTGTGGTTGAAAAGAATATCTTAGATTGTCTCTTATTAGCACTCTGCCCCATTGAAGACTACAGTTACTAGTTCCCCAAACTGCCATACACTGGTAATAATGGACCTGGAAATGTTAGTCACTACGAACTATGTTCCTATAGTCACGTGAACGTAGAAAAAAAGTCTATACCTAGTTAGTCACCTGTGTCTACCGTAAGTTATTCATATATTCAACCTATAGCCAGCCATTAAATCAGCTGATTTGGGCTATATAGTCAAGTGACTATCAATTTAATGGTTTTATGGTCTAAAGTAGTCACTATGACTAATAGATATAGTCAATCATGAGAAATAAGGGAAACTCAAGCACTGCAGGCAGGTCAAGGTTCAGCTGGGTGGAGCAAGGCAGAGCAAAGCTATATAGAGTGGAGCAGGACAGAGCAAGGCAGAGTAAGGCAGAGCAAAGTAATTGAGGGTAGAGCAAGGCAGGGTAAGGCAGAGCTGAGTAATATAGAGCAGAGCATGGCAGAGCAGAGTAATGTAGAGTATAGTAGGGTAGATCAAGGCAGAATAATGCAGTGTAATGTAGAGCAGAATAGCACAGAATAAGGTCTGCCTTACTCTATCCTACTCTACATTACACTACTCTGCATTACTCTGCCTTATTCTGTCCTGCTCTACTCTATATTACACTGCTCTGCCTTACTCTGTAATGATGTACCTTGCCCTGCTGTAATCTACATTGCTCTGCTCTGCCCTGCTCTACTCTACTCTACTCTACTCTACTCTACTCTACTCTATATTCCACTGTTCTGCCTTCCTCTGCATTATTTACTTTACCCTGCTTTACTTTATATTGTGCTGCTCTCCTTACACACAGCGGTCCATACCGGACCTGACCAACTGTGACCTACACCTGCAAGGCAGGACGCTAACAGTGGTCAATGAGTTTAACTATCTGGGCCAAACCATTGACCGCTACATAAACATGTCGAGCCAACTCAAGAAACAGATTAGACCGATCAGAATGAGGCTGCCCCAATTGAGACGTGTGCGTAGCAAGACTGATCTACCTACAGCAGTGCAGGTATACAAGCATATGATCAGACTGATCTCTGATTACTGCGCCTTCATGGCAGACAGCGGCCCAGTGAGGGCTTCCCGAAAACTACAGACATTGCAGAATGACAGCCTTCGAGCATGTGAGCAGATTAGATTCGCTCCTGATGTACACGTCCATGACCTACACCACCGCCACAAGGTGTCTTACCTTGATGCCACTCGCCGGAGGCAATTACTTGCCCATATGCACAACCTAGACCTAACTCCAGAAATGGTGGTGTTACCTGTGAGATTGCTGCACGGCAACACAAAGAAGAAATTGAAGGTACCCAGGCTGAAGAAAGCCATCTTCGCCAAGAGTCCACTGCACCGAGGGGATGCCCTCTGGACTGCCCTAGACGACGAGGTCCAAAACCTGGCAATCAGGAAGGACTTCCTAAACGCAATCTAGAACTGATAAAGACGCTAAGTATCCAATGATCGATGATCACATTGTTGATATAACTAGTTAATTAGTATAAGACTCAATCGCTCGATTCATGTATCCTCCTTGGCCATTTATGAAAAGCGCCCCACGTCTGTGATTTTTTATGGTCAATAAAATAATTAAACTACAAACTACAACTCCCCTACCCTACTCTGCTTTACTCTACATTACTCTGCTCTCCCTTGATCTGCCCTCTTCTACTCTATATTACTTTGCTCTGCCTTACTCTGCCTTGATCTACCCTGCTATACTCCATGTGCTCTGCTCTGCCTTGGTCTACTCTACAGTTTGCTCTGCCGTTTTCTGCCTTGCCATGTCCTGCTATAGGATAGGATGAGGCAGGGCAGGGGACAGGCTAGGGTAGGGTAGGGCAAGGGACAGGCTAGTATAAGGCATACCAGGGGACAGGCTAGGATAAGGCATGCCAGGGGACAGGCTAGTATAAGGCATACCAGGGGACAGGCTAGTATAAGGCTTACCAGGGGACAGGCTAGGATAAGGCATGCCAGGGGGCAGGCTAGTATAAGGCATACCAGGGGACAGGCTAGGATAAGGCATGCCAGGGGACAGCTAGAATAAGGTATGACAGGGGACAGGCTAGGATAAGGCATGGTAGGGGACATGCTAGGATAAGGCATGCCAGGGGACAGGCTAGGATAAGGCATGCCAGGGGACAGGCTAGTATAAGGCATACCAGGGGACAGGCTAGGATAAGGCATGCCAGGGGACAGGCTAGGATAAGGCATGCCAGGGGACAGTCTAAGTTAAGGCAGGGCAGGGAATAGGCTAGGATAGGGCAGGGCAAGTGACAAGCTAGGATAAGGCAGGGCAGGGAACAGGCTAGGATAAGGCAGGGCAGGGAACAGGCTAATTACAGGATAGAATGAGGCAGGGCAGGGAACAGGCTAGGATAAGGCAGGGCAGGGAACAGGCTATGTACAGGTTAGAATGAGGCAGGGCAGGGAACAGGCTAGGATAAGGCAGGCCAGGGAACAGGCTAGAATGAGGCAGGGCAGGGAACAGGCTAGAATGAGGCAGGGCAATGGACATGATAGGGTAAGGCAGGGCAGGTGACAGGCTAGGATAAGGCAGGGCAGGTGGCATGTTCCTGTGTAGGTCTTTTATGCTCTGTCAGTCTAGACATACACTGTTGATGTATTTCTATGGGCAGGGGACAGGCTAGGATAGGGTAGGGCAAGGGACAGGCTAGGATAAGGCAGGGCAGGGGACAGGCTAGTATAAGGCTTACCAGGGGACAGGCTAGGATAAGGCATGCCAGGGGACAAGCTAGGATAAGGCATACCAGGGGACAAGCTAGGATAAGGCATGCCAGGGGACAGGCTAGGATAAGGCATGCCAGGGGACAGGCTAGGATAAGGCATACCAGGGGACGGGCTAGGATAAGGCATACCAGGGGACAGGCTAGGATAAGGCATACCAGGGGACAGGCTAGGATAAGGCATGGCAGGGGACAGGCTAGGATAAGGCAGGGCAGGGAACAGGCTAAGATAAGGCAGGGCAGGGAATAGGCTAGGATAGGGCAGGGCAAGTGACAAGCTAGGATAAGGCAGGGCAGGGAACAGGCTAGGATAAGGCAGGGCAGGGAACAGGCTAGGATAAGGCAGGGCAGGGAACAGGCTAAGTACAGGCTAGAATGAGGCAGGGCAGGGAACAGGCTAGGATAAGGCACAGCAGAGAACAGGCTAGGATAAGGCACAGCAGAGAACAGGCTAGGATAAGGCAGGGCAGGGAACAGGCTAGAATGAGGCAGGGCAATTGACATGATAGGGTAAGGCAGGGCAGGTGACAGGCTAGGATAAGGCAGGGCAGGTGGCATGTTTCTGTGTAGGTCTTTTATGCTCTGTCAGTCTAGACATACACTGTTGATGTATTTCTATGGGCAGGGGACAGGCTAGGATAGGGTAGGGCAAGGGACAGGCTAGGATAAGGCAGGGCAGGGGACAGGCTAGTATAAGGCTTACCAGGGGACAAGCTAGGATAAGGCATGCCAAGGGACAGGCTAGGATAAGGCATGCCAGGGGACAGGCTAGGATAAGGCATGCCAGGGGACAGCTAGAATAAGGCATGACAGGGGACAGTCTAAGATAAGGCAGGGCAGGGGATAGGCTAGGATAGGGCAGGGCAAGTGACAAGCTAGGATAAGGCATGGCAGGGAACAGGCTAGGATAAGGCAGGGCAGGGAACAGGCTAAGTACAGGCTAGAATGAGGCAGGGCAGGGAACAGGCTAGGATAAGGCAGGGCAGGGAACAGGCTATGTACAGGTTAGAATGAGGCAGGGCAGGGAACAGGCTAGGATAAGGCAGGCCAGGGAACAGGCTAGAATGAGGCAGAGCAATGGACATGCTAGGGTGAGGCAGGGCAGGTGACAGGCTAGGATAAGGCAGGGCAGGTGGCATGTTCCTGTGTAGGCCTTTTATGCTCTGTCAGTCTAGACATACACTGTTGATGTATTTCTATGTTATCAAAATTGTAACAAAATACTATGATTACTCTATCAAATATGAGAACATATGCATATAATGAGAACATAACATATAATAAGCAGGGATATCCATAGAATAATGGTTTTAGAAGAGGATGTGCCTACCTGAAGTCCATGGACCATTCAAATTTGAATCCTAACTGTTCCCTGTGCACACATTCCTGTGACATCATCAATTTGTGTGATCCACATATAGTAACTATTGACTATGTTTATGACTGATATGTGACTAAGTTGTATAGTCCCCTGACTACGGAGGCCAAATTATGCTGGTATAGTCACTACTGACTATAGGTATTATTATCAGTGTAGATGGCACCACTGAATTGGGATCTCACCACTGCATACCCATCTTGCTCTGAACTAAACCAAAGTATGCACAAGTCTAACACCAGGATGAGTACCAATTCCGCCCTCCTCTAACAGCCCTGGCATGGACACTATCAGCTCCCGGCTAACAAAATAAACGTTATTTTACATTAAAACAATGTTTTAAAAATTTGTTTAACGTGCCATAGTACGGAGCTTTAATTAGAGAAACGTTGTACAACGTTATTTAATGGTATAAAATGTTGTATAATGTTTTTTATTTACTGGCCTTCCGCTATGGACAGGCCTACTTCTGGCCTACTTCAACTGCTGCTCCCCAAGAGGACAGATTGAGCATCAACTGTATAGAATATTGGGGCCTCTAGCACAGCTGACGTTCAATGTGCAAGTGTGTATCTTAATTGTAAACACCGCTGTCATTGTTTATGTACCATAAATCCTTGCATATAACCTGAATCGCACATCAAATCTAGATCTCCAACTCAGGAAAAGCTGGTGTCCCAATTTTGGAAGATTTTGTACTGTAGTATATAAATCCTTGTATAATCCATGCACACCATATTTAAACATGTTAAGGAGGTCTTTACTCTGATCAAGTCGGACCCTAACTGGACAACCAACATGGTGATCTCTAACATCCATGGCACTAATTTTGCTAAAGCACTGGTAAGTGATGAATTATTTGTCTATGTTAACGTGGTCATTAACATGAGTATATTGGGTGAGTTTCATAGAGGCCCACTAGTTCACTTATTGAAGCAGCTTTTGTTTTACTTTACTTTGTTTATTTTGCATTTACTCATATGTTAGAACTTGTTATGTTGTATTAAGGAGTAGGTAAATCGAGCCATACGTGTAAGCACTATTATATTTGTCTCGTGTCTCATTTTATAATCATCTCTATTTCTAAACACATTCGCAAAGAGATAAAAGCCATTTCACAAGGAGCAAGTTCCTTGAAAACAATTGTGCAAGGGAAGAGCCAATCTTTTTATTCTAAACCCTACTTTAATATGTAAACATATATAGTATTTGATCTTCTACAGCCTTGCAGTCTTCTATGATGATTAGCAATAGATGAGAATTAGACCAAATCTAAGCAAGATTTTGCTCCATTTCTAAGAAGATTGATTTCTGAGTACTTATCATGGGACCTACTCCTTCAGTACCTGAGTACAAAGTTATGATAGCCCCAGGAACTTCCAGAATGTGCCCCATCATCGTGTATAGACAGACACGCCCGGTGCTCCAAGAATGCGTTCCTTCAGCCGACTTTAACGTGACTTTGCTGAGAGGAACCAGCTCCAAGGTAAGGTAGAACGGGTGGTACCGTAAAACCTCCCGTACAAGCCTAACTCACGTATAAGCCTCACCCCGACTTTGGGCCGAGGCTATTAGCCACACCAGGGGTCTGATTATGGCAACTTTAGTACTGTACCATAGTTGCAAAAACTCCAGTATAAGCCACACCCTGACTCTTGGCCGATCCTATAAGCCGCACTGACGATCTGACTCGCGTACTAGCCATGGCTTCTACGTGAGGTTTTACGATACTAGTAATACTTGTGTCTTATTTACTGCACAAATGACAGCAACAAATATATGTCACATGATAGACACTCTAAGTGCTCATACAATGATTTTAATAACATTTCACTACTAAAGAATTTAAAAGTAATTTCTTAGTAAATGAAAATTCCCACATATCACTGGGTGACTACCCATGGGGTAGTGGCCTCCATTAAAAAAATTGCATCCTTACCCTCTGGGAAATTCTGTGTTCAAGTTAACTGTTCAGATAAATGAGTATTGAGTGAGAATACACAGATTGAAGTTGATATAAATCATGTATTCATTAATGTTAGAGTTCTGCATTATGATTTAGATTGATTTAGTTCTTCCTTTATTCTCACCACAGGGCCGGTGGCCTTCTCCTGGGTGAACGCTCAGTACGACCCATACTCTGTGGCCGCCTTCCCCTGGGGGGACAACTGTGCAAGCCTGGTCCAGGATTGTGAACCTAATGATCTTTGAATCTATCATATTGGTTAATAGGTAACCAAACACTTTCAAGGCCAGATGATGCCTCAAATGTAATGTAATTTATCATCATGATGCTCCACTGGCAGATTGGCATCATGGCATTGCTTCATGAAAACTGACTTATAGAGCTCTGAACACTTAACACCCTGAATGTGTGCTCCCATTACAGCACTGAGTGTACAACTCCCTGGTATCACCTTCCTGCCAGGACCAGACGATGATTACCACCACCCCTGCCTCCTACAACTGTGGTGACTACACCATGACTAGACTGTGAGTACTTTACCACCGCTCCATCCACCTATAGCTTTGTGACCTACACTGTAACTAGACCATGGGCAATAAAGCGATTCAAGTTTTTCCAAGCTGTGTTTTTCCTTAAATGTGGTTAGTCGGATCATTGATGGCTCACTATATGATTGTATATATATATATATATATATATATATATACATGTATATATATATATGTATTTAATATATATATATATATATACATATATATATATATGTATTTAAATATACATATATATATATATATATATATATATATATATATATATAAACATGTTCAATATATATATAAACATGTTCAATATATATATAAACACCATATCTATATATATATATATATATATATATATATATATATATATATATATATATATACATTCATTGGTGCCCCTGTCTTCGTGCATAGTGCTGAGGACTTCTACCTAGACTACACCATGACTAGACCATGAGTACTTTACCACCGTTCTATCCACCTATAGCTTTGCGACCTACACTGTAACAAGACCCTCCAGGGGTCACTAGGTAGAGGAGAGGGCTTTACCCTTGCTTTGACACAAAACCAGAGGAAGATTTCCCTCCAAAACTTACAAAGTGCCATGTGACCAACCTAGAGCCAATCAGGGTCAGTATTTACAATGTTGCTAAGGTGAGTCCCAAAACTAGGCCTCTGAAAAGCTGTAGACTTGCGTAGGTCCCTTTGGTAAGAGATATATTTACCTTTAAACCCAGTGAATTGTATTCAGTAATTCAAGATGATTGTAGGGCACCTAGCTCAGTCTCTTTGTGTGATATCCGCCCAATGTCAGGGGGTGTAGGTTAGATCCCGCCATATCCCCCCTCCAGGGGTCACTCTAGGTAGAACAACCCATTAGTGTACACTGTATATCAACAGACTGTTTATAATGCATTAAACATATTTTAGTTTATTATTGGATAGCAACTTGCAGGTTCGGTTTGGTCAATTGACTTATCAGAAACAGTTTTTATTGGCCTTAGCACAGTGCATCAATACTGTTGATACTGTGAACGTAGTTATATTCACAGGTATTCATTTTCGCGGATGTGGCATAAATAATAATTTCACTGATACTTAAATTCACATACAGCCAGGGCAGACAAGCTGACTTGGGTTGTTTATAAGACAGTATAAGTTACGACAGCAGTATGTAGTACTACAAGACCAGGCTTGCATCATGAACCATGCAGACTAGACACCACCTTAAAGGGTCGGTATGACCTGCAATGTAGACGGAGTGCAGGTACAGTACGCTCCACTTCACAGACATTCTTGTATATATCCCTGCATGTGTATATATAGCCACCTGTTGCTGTAGGGATAAATGTGGGCCTTTGGAGGGTCGACCCTCACTCAGTACTGAGACTTCATGCCAACTCCACAACCCAGCCCCAGACTTGACTGGTAAGATATATCTTAATTACTTTACATTTGCTTGTTTGTCTCTATGAACTTCAATGATAGCTGATGGCAAATTAAAGCTTTGAAACTACTTATTTTTACTTTTCTCCCTGACGGACATGACTACATGTATACTCAAGTACCTCTGAGTAGTATAGTATGTATCGGGATGGGACTATAGCTCAGCTACTGAAATGGTCTAACCGACAAGAGACCAATCACGGACCTCCATTTGGTCAAGTGACCTCATTTGCATATGAGACCAAGCCCTCTTTGGGTCACGTGACCGGAAGTGTCCTTATTTGGGCATGAGCGTAACCAATCACAGACTTCCATGGGGTCATGTGACCTCATTTGCATATGAGGCCACACCCCCTTGGAGGAGTCACGTGACCGGAAGCGACCTTATTTGGGCATCATTGTAACCGGAAGTCACTTACTCGGGATTAGCGGAGCCTCTCGATCAATCGGAAGCCTTCGGGCAGACCTTGTTTGTAAACAATACCACGTGACCCGACCACGTGGGCCTTTGTTTGTAAACAACGCCACAAGCAGAGGTATATGATTTTTTCCCCCGATCGATTCTGTGTATAGGGGATGGTGTCTGTCGACCTCTGGTACAACTAACTTCTTTTCAAAAGATGGGTGGTCGTATGATATTGCTTTGGATACAAATAAGTCTGAACAGCCTTTTTCATATAATTCTTTTTATTTTGATAAATTATACAATAGAGCGGACACATTCAACACGACAGAATTTATACATGAGAGCGGTACAAGAGTCCTCACAAATTGTTTTCAAAAAGTACTCACGTAATACATCAACACACAACACACTAAACACGTTCCACTTTTTTTTCCCTATTGGAGACAGAATTTATACATTGAGCAGTTTATTTTTTATATGCACCAATTGGGGAAATAAAGCCCCACACATAATGAAGCACGATACCGCAGAGGGACATGACACGACCCACGCTTCCAGATGTACACAACTATTGTTATTCTTACAGTGGTAGATACATAACACTTTTATCATTATAATTAAGAGCAGAAATAGGTATAACCTCTTCGTAGCTCAGCTACAACCCACTACCTGTTCTTCCATTACCTCTCCCTGCTCTTCCCCCTGCTCCATGCATGGAGATGATGGTGGCGGTGCTGGTGGTGCTACATGCAGCCTTTCAGTTGTGTTACTGTTGTTTGTCTGATACTCCTCGCAGTGTCCACCCGTTTCTCCTTCTTTACCCAGTAGTCGTTTTCTCATCCCGTCGTTTGTGTATTCTGTGCAGACACTGCACCTCAACTTGGAGAAGTAGCAAGAAAGAACCCTTCTCCTACAACATCAGACCCGGCGGTACAGTGTGCATTACTACCTTCTCACGTCGTCGACTCCGACTCCTTTGTAGCAAGTTCTGCTACAGCCCCGGCTGTTGAGAATCCCCCTGCTCCCGCTGCTGCTGCTGCTGCTGTTGCTGCTGTTGCTCCCGCTACCGCTCACGCTGCTGCTGCTGCTGCTGCTGCTGCTGCTACTGCTGCAAGACTCTCTTATGCCCTCGGTACCACTGCTGCTGCTGCTGCTCATGGTGCTGCTGCTGCTGGTGCTGCTGCTGGTGCTGCTGCTACGGGCACTAGTGTCAGTACTACTGCCACCGCTGCCACTGCCATTGACACCACCGCAACAGGTGTGACAGAAGAAGCAGACGACGTTACCCTTGACTACTCAAACACCTCAGACTCCAACGGAACGGAGGCGGAGGAGGAGTAGGAGGAGGAGCAGGCGGAGGAGGACCGCGATTCATCGTACACTGACGGTCAAAAGTCTCCAGACATCCTGGCCAAAGTCATTGCCCAGTCTCTGCGGAGACAGGTAGCGCCTATCTTCCGGCGCAGACCCACGACGACCCGGAGACAAACAAGAGTCAGAGCTTTCCACCTCGACGTCGACCTTCCACGCCCTGACACGCTAGTGTCTGCTCCCCCTTCATCGACGACGGCGTGTGGTTGTCCGTGCGAAAAAAACCCGTTTCTCACAAGTCCCAGGGTACCAACACAAGTGTTGATACTGCTGCTACTTCTGCTGCTACTTCAGCTCGTCATGGTGGTCGCAATGTTCTTCCTATAGATGCACGGACAACGGTCTGCTGCTGCTGCAACAACAATAACAACGACAACAACGGTGCCCTCAACGAACCTGAAGAAGGTGAGGGAAAAGCGCAAGTTCTTCATCGACGGTTTGAAGCTGCAACTTTGGAGTAGTGGGGTGAGTTATCAAAGGAATGATACAGTGCCATAAAGGGTGCAGTGACATCCACCAAGGAAGTGGCATTCCCCATCTGTGCCCTCTTCGAGCTCATCAGGAACGTCCCCGACATCAAAGAGGAGGTAAGAAAACGTGACAGATCTGTGTCTCAAGGGTTACCTGATCACGACACTTGGTTCCTGGAACTAGACGAGGGGCACAACTTACACGTAGGTGTCAGCTACTACAAAGGCAAGAACATCATTCACGTGCGCGAGTATGACGGTCAAGACATGACTCCGACACCGGTCGGCGTGACGCTTTCCACCAAGGCCCTGACCGAACTGGCTGACAAAAGAGAGATCCTGGTGGAAATTGTCAGTGCTCTATGCAGGGCTAAGAATGCTCACCTACTCCAGTGAATGAGACACGGACCACACGTTTACGATCTACATGGTCGTACACATAAGCGTATACGAACTAGATAGCTTGTGTATATAAGAGTGGTGTACAATACAGATTAGCTGGAGGAAAAAGAAGTACACGATAAAACATAAGATTCTTTAGGTATAAGTAACTTAGTCAAGATGACTCAACTGGTGTGCAAAAGGTGTTTCAAAAAATTCAAGAAGGCTTCCGTTATAACACCAAGTGAAAAAATGTGTGTTGTTACCGAAATTTTGTCCCCTATGTGGCGAAGGTAACTGTAGGAAAAGCGCCTGTAGACAGGAATCAATTGCCAGGGTGATTATTCCTCCGGTGATATCCGCCATACCTCAAGGTGAGGAAATATTCACCACTAATTGGCCCGCGATACAGACAGGTGTCAGAGCTCATGGTGCTCACGGTGTTCGCGCCAGCGTAACCACCAGTGAGTTGCTGGACGCCGTCAGCACAATGCGTCAGATCCACACCACACAAAGATTCATATACAAAGTGGGTTTGTCTGTCGGTTTCATCCTGCAACACAAAGAAGACAGAGACAAGCTACGCTACTACCACGCCTCCCCGAACAATGCCACTCTTCTCGAACCCCCTCCCACCGTAACGGATGCAGCCTCTTTCAAAGAGCTCATCTCTGTCATGGAAAACACTGTCACATCGCAAGAAGTCGCAACACTTCGCGACGCTGACACCAAGTGGCAAGTTCTGTTTCCCACCAATCTGAACGTTTGCATTTTCATGGGACCCTGAGAATTTCCCATAGGAAGAAGAGTAACCAAAACGGTTCGACTAAGGAATAAAAGAGGCGTATTAGATTTTCCGAGGGGCGACAAGTTATGTGTGTTCCGCTGCATATCCTTTCACTTCCACAAGACGTGCAAGCACGCTTCGAAATTATTGCAACGGTTCCGTCCTTCCACGAACGCTGAAATCTTTCCCGGGTTGAACGTGGGAGACCTACCGACTTTGGAGAACTTGTTTGACATACAAATAGCGGTTTACAGAACGCATAAAGTCAAAGAACGAGTTTCACTGATGAAACCTCCTTTGAAGACACAGGGTGCCAGAGGAAAAGTCAACCTACACCTCTCTTCGGCATGTGGCGGCAGCTCCTTGCACGTCTCCCTGATAACGGATTTTGAGGAATACGCTGGCATATACGAATGTCCCGACTGTAAGTCTGCGTTCACAACCAAATTCCTACTGAAAAGACACAGGAGTCAGCTTTCGCCTTGCAAACAAGTCTCCGTTTCGTACGTAGGTAGAGTGTACCAAAACACGAAATCAGAGTTCGAAGCACTGCAGACTATGCCGTTTATCCTGCGGACGGTGCTTGCAAGACGTATCCTTACAAGATAACCTTCGATTTCGAAGCTTTCTCCATACCCGCCAATGCATCATCCACGCAAAACGTCTCCGTACTGTACGAGCACATCCCTCTCTCGGCTAGGGTGAGGTCCGACTTGCGAGGATGCGAAAGTCCGGTGTGTTTCGTGAGGCAGTCAGACGTGCAGTCGGACCCTTTGTTGGACAGGGTTCTCAACTACATCGACGATACCACCAAAGCCATAGGAGAAGCGGTGCTGGAAGTTTACCGACCGACGTTAGCGAAACTAGAGGCATCAATAGCAGAAGCTCTTGCTCTGGAGGCAGCAGTCGCCACGTCTACAGAGACGACTTCGCCAAAATTCGAGACCCTCACCCTTTAGTTCAACTGAAGAAAAGATTCCTGAGGTATCTTCACCAAGTTCCCGTCGTCGGCTTCAACTCGGGGCGTTACAACTTGAACCTGATCAAAGTTCACCTTTACTCCTTCTTCGCCTCGAAAAACCAAGAGAAAGACGAATTCAGCGTCATAAAAAGAAGTAACCAATACCTGGCGATATACACGAGGCACACCGTTTTCTTGGACGTTGTGAACTACTTGGATCCTGGTTACAACTACGAAAAGTATTTACTGGCTTTCACCAGAAATCAGCACAAAGGTCACTTTCCTTACGAATGGATGACGTCCACCAGAAAACTGGCAAACAGAACTCTACCTCCCATGTCTGCTTTCGACAGCATCCTCCGCGGTACGAAGTTGACGGTGTCCGAGTACCCTCAGTGTGAAATTTCACGGGTGCTGGTACCATGCTCACGACTGCATACCATGGCGCAGATACGCGGACCCTACAGTCAGGGACGAGAGACATGCCCGAACGGCTAGGGTCGGCGCTTACCTGAAAGCTTTGGGTCACAAGTCGATCGTGATGTGGGAGTGCGAATGGACCAAGATGAAATGCAAAAACTTGCATGTCGTCGCATCCGAGAAGCGCTGGAAGGTGGACGCATTGAAGGTGAATCACAGTCCCATGACCGAGAGTGAAATACTATGCTGCGTCCAAAACCGAAATATGTTTGGTTTGATCGAGGTGGACATAACAACGCCTCAACACCTGCGCAAACACTTCGAAGAAATGACCCCCGTCTTCAAGAACGTGACCATTTCCAAGTCCGACATGGGCGTCCACATGTCAGAGTTCGCGAAGCGAGAAAACCTGATTAAAACACCAGAGATCTCTGATAGGAAGGTACCTAGGACAAAAAATTCTTCTTGGAGCACCCCTCCTCCGGTGGTATCTGAGTCACGGTTTAGTCGTGACCAAGGTGCATTTGTTCCTGGAATACTTTCCCAGACACCCTTTCGCCGACAAGGTGACGGCAGCGCGAAGACGTGGCGAGTCCAAGTGGGACGAGAAAATCATGTCCGACTGTTACAAGTTGATGGGAAACAGTGTGTACGGTTAAACCATTTGCAACAAAGAAAAACACTCCAACGTAAGATACACCAGCGGTCAAACTTTAGAACTGTTGACCAATTCGTGGCGGTTCAAAAAGGGCACAGAAGACATGTCAGAAAATGAGCACCAAGGATGTGATAAAAAACCAGAACGCTAAAGAACCGAAAGACTTCTTTGACATTCTTTGCAACCGAAAATCTATAAATGCCACCAACACAAATTTTAGAGTGATAGAAAACAAAATGCACACTTACACCATAGATAAAAAGGGACTGAGTTACTTATACTCAAAGTGTTGCGTTCATTCTGACGGTGTGCCGACGAGTCCTCTAGAGATATGAAAGAAGACGGATTCGTCTGTCTTAAAAATTAGTTTTAGCGACAGTGTGAGTTTAGAGTAGTAAAAAAAAAAAAAAAGAAAGAAAAAAAAAAGGTAAGCCGGTGAGATTACTTTGTTTGTGGTGTAAAACGCGACCGGCTTACCTCACCTTCTACATGGTGAAAAAGACAAGGCAAAATGTGTTCTTGCAAACCGATTTTCTGTTGGGAGACGATCAAGGCGACAGACGTGTCATTCTATACGGAACCGCTGGCGAACCAAGGTGTTCATAAAGTGTTCTTTTCTAATTTCACGTTCCCTTCGCTCGACAGTTGTTTCAAAGATGGTTTCTGCAGACAGATGTCTCGCGATATATCAATTTCACGACGGGCAGGAGTGTCCTCTCATCAAAAGGCGGTATACGTTTGAATCTTGCAAAACGCTATTGACCATGCTACAGAAAGACATGGACTTGTTGGAAAAAGCGTGTCATTGCCCCGGGTATAAGTCTGAGACAATCTGTCATCTGTGTCTCGATAACATATTGTGCAACGAGTACGCCTACATGGCTTACGACTTTCCCCCAAATCCTGAAGACACTTGCACGAAAGTGATACGCCAAGATTACACTTCGTACAGTCTCAATTACGAGAAACAAAAAGCGAACGTGTACATTTGGAAGTGTGAGTTGTGTCATGTTCCTGTGCGGTATTGTGCTTCATTGTGTAAAGAGTGTGTGGATTTATTCCCCGGTTCGTGGCTTTAAAAAATATATACTGCTCTATGTATAAACTCTGTCACGTTGCTACTATACTCACGTCTGATAGTTGTATTCTTGTTTAGGAACTGTATTACCTTAAGGTTGGGATCATAAATGTCTGAAGGACTTTTATTAGAACGTCATTACTATTTTTGACCCAACCTACTGTGTACTAAGAGAGATGGTGTATTTCAGCATTCTCTTAGTTAAGATTCCGACTATCTACTCCTTATGAAAAATGCAGCTTTTCTGCACTCAATAAAAATAGTCTGAACACCCTACAGTATATGGGACAGAATGAGGAGGCCATGTCTGGATAGACTCAGTCATGCGGAGTACATGTGTTTACAAGTATGTATAGACAGTCCTATTTGGGGCGCGTCCAGGTGGCCGGCGGGGATAGGCTAGAAATAACTACGATTTTACCATACTTATACCAGATCTTCCAAAGGGTATATACTCTTAGAAGATTAGAAAACAATAGCGAGTTCCCGAGCTTGTTTTTGAGATATTTAACCACCAAGTTGGTTGATCTGTAATAGGATCATATAGTGCTCTGTAACATATGTGGATGAAATAACATTGAAAAGTAACTACAGTTTCTTCAAACCTCTACACAATATTCTATACAATATCATCTGTCCATGAAATGTTTTTTTAACATATGGTCCTGGGCACATTTGTAAGGTTTTTGATCTTTGAAATAAAAAAAGATGATAATATGGCAAGAACAATGCCAGGCAGAATAAATTTACCTTTCCACTTATCAACCTATGACAGGTTCCATGGTGTAATGGTTATGACATTTGCCTTCTTATGCAAGGACCCAGGGTTCTAGTCTCAGCCATGCCAAACCTACCAAAATTTTAACCATTTGGACACGGCATATAGCTAAGCTGACGAAACTGCCCCCTGGTGTCCTGCTCCAGAACCTTAACTGTCCTTAAGGTGGCCGGCGGCCATTGTAAATGCTTCTTCTGCGCAGTTTTCTGCACATATATATGTATTTGAGATAAAACACCAACTCTATAAAATCGTTGCAAGGTGGTTTGGCTGAGACTCGACCACCAACCTGGTGATCACTGGTCTAGCACCTTAGATAAAGCGGCCACGTACTGTGATGTCCAGTCCACATTGAAAACTATATATCGTTCTTGCTTGTCTCGTACCCAACGAACAAAATGATTTCAATATGGTATGGGCGAGACTGGAACTCACAACCTTCTAATCACTTACCCAACGCCCTAGACAAAGAGGCCACAGAGCTGGATGGTTCATTACACACTGATGGCTCTATATTGCCAGCCCATGACCACATTCATTCCCTGACATTTTTTAAATTTCAAATGATGAAAACTGTCCAAATATGCCCGGGACTACATGTTAAAAACACATTTTATTTATAGGTAACAGTATGAATAATATCTTCAGAGAGTAGTATAAACATGTAGTTACTTTGCATAGTCATTTCGTGGATATATGTGGTAGTACACTATACAACCCTATTACAGGTCCCTGAAACTTTGTGATTAAATATCTCAGAAACAAGCTCGGGATTCTCCCTAAATTTTTGCATTTTCTGATACTATAATTATACCCTTAGGTACATGTGGCAGGAATATGGTAAACTCGTAGTTACTCTACCCCTATACCCGCCGGCCACCTTAAGTACCTGTCCCAGCCCCACTCTGCCGGTTACTGCAGGGGTACAGAAAAAATGTACGTCTTAATGCTTTCATAACCAACCTGTCTCTGACGGCAACAGCTAGGGTGTTTACCCCCAAATATAAATAATATGTCTACAAAAATGTGACACATATCACCAGAAAGAGAAATATGTCTGGGATGCAATGCAAAAAACGGTATATAGATATCTGCTTTAGATCCAGTGCAATTAAGTAAAATGTGAGCCAGAGTCAGAGCTATTTCAGGAAAAATGTCCCATACACTTGAGCAGAGAAAGGTGGTCACTGCAGACCATGGCTGGGGTGAGTACCTGTACTAGGCTGTAGACCTACTGTAGCACTAGGCAGCTTGAAAAGGGTGATTACTCTACTCCACTTTAATGGTCCATAATGTCCATAATAATCAGTCTAAAATAAAAATTCCAAAAGGATATGAAAGCCATGATATCACACAATAGGCCCATAGACCCATATCGGAATTTATGTTCTTTGTAAATTTTCTGTAACCCCCTACATCCAGGGAATGCATTATTTAGCCATATATATGTCCTAATATAACCTAATATCCGCTTGTAACCACTAGAAATACAATCTAACATGCAATAACTTTTTAAGAGCTAATACATTGTTTTTTCAGGTGTGCCTAGCTCCGTTATGATTATCAGTTTTTTTCATACTGATCTGAGCTGCTTAATTATAGTTTTCATGAGCTGATACACTTAGAAAAAAGATAGAAAAGTGGAGCTAACACCCAGATGTAGGGAAATGTCTCCCCTACACCCTCAGGGTATCAGAATGATATATTTCAAAGCCATAAGGCACGGATTTAAGAATAACAGGAGGTATGTCCAACTGAGAGACTCCACAAATAAGCCCACTACACAGCCAAAAATAATTTTCTCATTTTCAGAAAATATTTCTTGTTTTAAGTAAAATAATCTTAAAACAAGTTTGTCCGTAGGATAACAAAATTTTACTTGAAAGCATGGTTGAGTTTAATAAACTTAGAGTAAGAAAAACAAACAAGAAAAACAAACAAGAAAATCAAGTATTTTATACTGGAATCAAGATGATATTTCCTCACATATTTCTCAAAATAAGAAAATCTTTCTTACAGAATTGACCTTTTTTCTAGAAAACCATTTTCTTAAGTAAGTTTTAATTTCTTATTCGAGTAAATAAACAAGATTGATGTCCTTGCTTGGGAAAGGGGTATGATTATGTTTAATAGTAGTCTTAGAGAAAAAGAATTGATGCCAGAGCATCAGAAAGAGGTTCATCAGATTAAATGCTGCTTTTTGTACCTACATTATAGTTTAAGTAAACAGACCTTTATTCAAAGTCATTTCACTTCACGTAATGGGACATGTAATCCTTCCCTTTATTTAAATGATATTATCAAGCAAATGGTGTCTCTTATCATTTCTCCCTATAGTTATAATAATTCATTCATTGGGACAAGGGTTCTTACATCAAATTTATCACTAACAAATTTCCCCTTTTCCCACATATTTTTACCCTCTTCTGCTACTTCTGAGACTTAATTTGAGGCAGAAATGTATACCTTGTTTGATAAGAAAGTTGTTGTATTGCATAGTGGTGGCCTCTTGTGGCACAACATGTAACTAATGTTATTAATTTAAGAAAATAATTCTTATTTAGAACTCACATTCCACACCTATAGAATTCTCAAATAATGGAAGGAATTTGGTGAAGGCATTAATTAGCATGGTCATAACCATCACATAATAGAGTATACTTGCATATCTTTTCGCCCTAATTGACACTGTGGACACATGGTTTCAGGTTAATTCTTAACTGAGCAGATTTTCAAGACATAGCAATCTTAAATCTAGAAATAGAACTTTCTTATTTCAGGAATATAAGATATAATCTTGTTTGGTGCACAAATGACCAGTTTTAAGAAAATTCCTAAAGAAAAATAATCTTGAATACTTGTTTCTAGAAGAATACTAGAAAAATATAAGATATATTTTTCAGCTTCCCTTTTCTGAAAACAAGATTAACGTAAAAACTCAGAATGAGTTTATTCCTTGAATCGAGAAAATTTAATCTTGATTCTAGTATTTTCTTGGGGTAAGAAAATTATTTTTGGCTGTGTAGTGCAGTGACTGCCGTGTGCAGGATTATACTCAGATTGACTTCAATGATGGTATCAAAAGTAGGGTTTTTCTGGCAGCCCGATGCATGGGCTGATAGCCCAGAGTGTTGGTGTTCTTGGGGTGTCAGAATATTTATGATATTCCATTTATTTCTTCCAAAAAAGGGGAAAATACTAAAGTGGAGTAGAGAAACGGCCGTTTTCGCGGCCCTCAGCGGTACAGGTAAACACCCTACAACAGCACATACAAGCTTACACAACGGACAGCTCTCACCCCACCTGGTGAAAGAGGTCGTTACTGAAGGATTATCCACCTGTGGGGTATATACACCAATAGCCTAATACGGCCTATCAGATTCATATATAAATATATAAACGTTTTGTATATATATATGTATATATATGGGATGTCTATAAATATATATATATAATCCTGCACCAATCACCTCACTCCCCTGGAAGGCGTTTCACCGCATGTTGATAGATGCGGTCAAGATGCGGCAAATATACACCAAAAGTACTTTTTTTGTTTCAGTTGGTCCTCCGTATACCCCCCGTATCTTTTTTTTTTAAATACAACATACGGCATCCAACATACGGCCCTCCCAACATACGGACATGGTCACCTGTCTCTTTTAGAAAAATGTGCAGAAACCAGTCTACATTCCGGGAAACCCCTCTTTTTCCATAAGATGTGGACATGTTGAGCTGAAACACAAAAATGAACAGAAACGGAAAAATAGGACATACGGCCCCTCCGGATGATACAGTGAAACGCCTTCCTGATGGGCATCTAATGTCTAGCCCTTCCCAAGAATTATCAGGGTGGAACCAATGACCCATTATTCAATCCACGAATGCACCTAGGATGTCCTTACATACAGAGCCAACAAGTGGGGAGTAACATTAATCATTTATTAATTGTTTTTAGACCACACTTTTTTTTAAATTTGGGATATGGACACTTCAAAAATGTATCAGCGCATGAAGGACGAAATGAAATAAATTAAAAACAAAATAAAATTTGACCTCTGGGTATTTTATTTATTGTACATACAGAAAGCTTGGATATCCCAATGACGGAGGGAAAAATAAAATAAAAACACCACCCACTATAGAAAGGATGATCTGACAATAGAAATACAATATTTACATGAAGAGATTTTTTTAAAGATTTTCAAAAATCCAGAAAATGTTGACATCCCATTTTACCTTAATGAAAGGTAGAAAGCTGTTTTCCTGTTGATTTTAGCTTTCCATTGGTAGTGTAACGGGTTAGATATGAGTCTAACTGTTATTATGGTATATCTATTATATGTTGTTATGATGTAAAACGACACATTCTTATTGTATACATAACTTGTTTATTACTTAACGAGTGTCATCGGTCTGTTACATATACCGCCGTCTTCTACTTTGGTTGTATACGATAGTGTACCAGTACTACCCTCGGTTCTATTCGGTAGTACTTATATAAGCGTGTTACATAATTATACCTACTAGGTGGCGCTGCTGGTACGGTCAGGTGACCCCCACAGCGGTGTATAAAAGGTGGATTACTACCCCATTGGAAGTCAGTCAGGTTTGGGACTGTCTAGGCAAGACCACCCTGCACTCCGGGCTTAATACTATGCTGTAGCGTTACTTCCCTGTATTATGATCCTGATCTGATCCCTGTATAGCTGATGGTTGTACTGGTCATATAATACTTAAGAGATATCCTTTCAATAAAGTCGCCGTATATTAAAGTCTAATTTACCTTGTCTGGCGTTTTGTTCTCATACGTTCACATTAGTAGTACTAGACCAACTACAGTATATTATGCCATATATCTTTTATTTTTTTCTTTATTTTGTTTTCACTGGAACACACATCGGAGGGAATAGAAAAAAGTGTAAAATCCTAATTTTATTTTTATTCCAATTTTGGGCTTTTCTAGTGCGGCGGGCCCGTAACCCAAATAATAAAAAAAGTGTGTCCTTACATGTCTCCATCAGGGAAATAATGCTATCCACCTGCTGTGAAGTTATTCACCATTTATTAATATGCATTACGTTTGTTAATTCAGACTTGCTGGGCAATCATGGAGATACCAAGTTTGTTTCTATCTGAGGGCGATAAAACTTTCCAGCACCAGGACTCCCTCCCCTCTCTACCCCAGCCATGTCTTCACAAAACATTGGACAAATACCTCGAGTCTGGTAAGGTCTTTCAATTGAGTACAGTTTATCAAACTTTGAACCTCAAAGTATTCTTGTAAATTACTCTGCCATGAAATTCACTGGTTGGGACAACCTCACGGGAGAATGTACATACTATTCTCCACGTTACCTTACAATATATAGTCTTAGTCTTAAAATTAGATTATAATCCACTTTCTGTGTAATTTTAACAGACTATATCAGGGTATACGCCACATTTCCTTCTTGTATCGGCAGGGGGGGGGGGGGCATCATGTTGTTTATCAGTCCCTTGATTGGCAGATTATTGAGGCCTGTTATTGTTTTCTTGTAAAAATCGGGGGCTCCCCCAACCCCCTTTTTGTCATTATATACATTTTCGGCAAGAAATGTCCCTCTGTGCTGTGCATAGACCTAGCCACAGGCCTTCACTTAGTCAATTTAGAAATCGACCTTACCAATAGCAATGTACAGTCGATGATAGACCCTTCTGGCTGTGTCTCACGACCTTGGGCCAATGTTTTTGTCTCTGACCGGGTGCCAGCTCTCACTAGAATTTGGCTGAAAAGGTTAATGGATGTAATAACTCTTTAAACTAGTAATTAGTTGCTCATTTCTATCATCATCTGCCCTAAATAACCCGTTTTTATTCAAGCCGGTCAGAGCTGGCACCCGGTCAGAGCTGGCACCCAGTCAGAGCTGGCACCCGGTCAGAGACGAAAACATTGGCCCAAGGTCGTGAGACACAGCCTTCTGTGGTCATTTGGGGTCCTACTATGTCCCAGACATAGTGTGTACAGAAGGTGTGTCTGATAAAACACAGGTATACTTACATCTATTCCACAAACAGGCACAAATGTAAGTTAACATGGAAAGGTAAGTGTCTAGAGATATGCATCTCCATTGGCCTTGTAAACCTTTTACTTTGTCTGCAATGAGGACCTCTAGTTCACCCCAAATCGAAACATTGGGATCTCTCACCAGCCACATACAGTAATACTTGGCTGGCCTGCTAGCTAGCCTTCACTATATCTTGTTATGTTTTTTGAAATACAAGACTTCCTTATTCAATGCCCCCATTAAATACATTGTGGCCATATTCAATGGGCTAAGAAAAGATATTTTTTTCTTGAAATGGCTTCAAATAAAAAATAAACACAAATGCCAACTACATTGATACCATCTCTGATGTATTTCACTCGTGGGGGCTGGGGCATATCCCACGAAGCTGCAGGCTGAGTGGGATATGGCCCCAGCCCCCAGTCGTGAAATACAACAGAGATGGTATCAATGGGCGTTGGCATTTGTCCATATATTCAAATAATAATTCTAAAATCAATACAATACTCTTTGTAATACTGCAAAATGACACTGCATGAATGCTTGCATTTAGGTAAATTGGATATATGCTTACAGGAACACTTTAAGCATTATTGAATTCGAGTAAATGAAAGTGAGAGTGATTAGCAATTTTGATCTTATCGGGACATTCACTCAGCATTATTGATCTTAAACCTCCACCACCCTATTTATAGGCCTGAGTATCGGTCCCTACTCTACTCTGACTGTCGCTGGAGGGGTACCGAGATTTACACCTTTACACTGCCAAAAATGATTTTCTGATTCCAAGAAAACAAGATAAATAATCTTGTCTGACAGACAAAATGACTAGTTTTAAGAAACGTTTAAAAACTAGCCATTTGTCCACCAGGCGAGTTTATTTATTCTATTTTCTTGAAATGAGACAATTATTTTTGGCGGTGTAAAGGCACCTAAAGTGTTCACTTAAGCCATATTTGTCTATATTCATATCATGTACATGTATTGGTACATGTAGCTGGTGCGTGATTACTTGTGTAGTTGTTTGAATGTTTTTCATCATAAATATGTGGTTCTACTTATTGGTAAATAATTCGCTATCCCTGAACAGTCCGAGCAGTGACGACAGATGAGGAGTACGAGCGGACAGAACTCATTGTGCAGGCATTTAGAACTGGTGAGGGGCAAGAGCTACAGCAGAGATTCCTGGAAACCACCGCCAATCAACGCAACTGGGTAAGTCTTATACTGCAAGACCATGTGCATGTAATATATATATATATACATACATGATATATATATATATATATATATATATATATTTATGTGTGTGTGTATATATATATGTATATAGGAGGGACCAACACAAAAAGAAAACTAAAAACAATTGACTCTTGGACCATCAAATCAACCAAAAAGAGGCCTGAAATGACTTATTTTCATGAAATGGAAAATCATCTAGCACTGGGTAACCCTTGAGGCCCTGGTTTCCTTTTCTTTTTTTAGCAGCTGCTGGGTGGTTACCCACTGCTTTTTGATGGCAGATTTGTGGAAAAAGTGCATACTTCTGATTTAATTTACATGCTGTGAAGTTCCATGTGCACCGCAGCATTATTATTATAGATTATTCGGCTTACTAGTTTGCTCAGTACTAGGAAAAAATATTGATTCAACTATCAAGAGGATGTTTTTTGACATTTAAGTTGGAGAACTTATTTGAGCGAAAAAGATACCTGGAGGCTAGGTCTCCAAGTGCCCCGCTATTGAACTGTGTGGTTATGGCACCCTATCACCAAGACATCTGGCCACCCAGAGAAGGGACACAGCTGGAGAGGGGAGCCATGATTCTCTACTCTACGATGCTGTTCTGGTCTTTAATTCAGCAGTAAGTACAACTTAAAGGAGCAATATCACCATTCGCGGTGCTACCCCATAATAGACTAGAACAGTACTAGAATTATCAATGGGGCACTCTCAGTGATTATGTCGCTTTAAGGGCACGTCCGTGATAGCTCTCCTGGGTGCGGGGCCAAACGTTCTGGGCGCAATCTTAATCTAAATTCGTAAATCTTGATATAAATATATATATATATAAACAATCGTATAAGTCTTAACAGTAGGCCTACCCACCAAATGAAGATGGCACCACTAGTGGTGGTAAGCCTACACAGTTCATTGTGGGATGGCCAAATATAGATGGCCCCACTACATACTAATTATGCAGCCTTGCTCTGGTTCCTTACTCAACCGCTTTTTTTCTTTATTTCCTCTTATTACCCAAGTTTGATAAATTCTTAAGGCTACATGTGAACTGTGTCATACTCATAGTAAATGTTGGCAGCTCAAGTAAGACCACCTATGTAATGGCGCCATCTATATTTGGTGAGTATTATTAAGACTTTAAGATTAAGATTTATTAAAACTTGATTTAGACTCACTCAAAATCTTTATCCGTGCACTTGCCATCAAATGTCATCTGCAACTTAAGGATCAATAGCCTAATATTAGGCATGGCAGTGTTAAAATAGGTTTTGAAGAAAAAAATCGAAAAATGTACCAATGTGTTGCTTTGGTACCCATTAAGGATGATCCAGTATCAAAATTCCAAAATCAGTGTATTTTCCTTAGGTGCTGCTATGGTAAAGATATGTAAAAAGGGGGCTGCTTGTGCTAAAATGGCCCCACCTGAATAAAAGCATTATCTTTCATTGATGGGGTTCCCACTGCACCACGGGGGTCCCTAGTGATAGAATGCATGCATTGGTTAACATTAGGTCCAATGCAAACCTACAGCACAGGCATCCTGCCATCTGGTGTACAATATACCTTATGTAGGAGTCCAAAGGGAAAGTAGAAAGAGGAGTGACCACTGAAAGGAACAGCCAGTACACTCACCAATCATAGTAGGCATGGTAGGGTACCTGACTGCAGCGCCACCATTGGCAGCCTATTATGGCCCCAAAGGACACCAGACTTTGGCTGTGACCTAACTCATTCAATTGATTGAAATTCATGATGGGTCAAAACAGAAAAGTTTCCCTAAAAATATTGAAGTTTTGGTATGTTGTAAAATGATTTTCCTTTCTGGCCTGAAAAACAAGTAATTTATAACTAGTCACCAAAATTTCCAAACTGTGCATACCACTTGAAAATGCAAATGGATCCCTTCAGCTATCATTTAGGTAAAATGCAGCAGTGAAATTATTTCCAATGGCCCATGGCTTAATATGTCATAGACAAGATATCCACCAAAATATATATCAGAGGATGGGTGCCACTCAATGGATTTGCAAGTCTCCAACCAGCCAGCAGTCCCCTAGTTGTAGCAAACTGGTGCCTGCATATGCTTGATGAGTGTACTCGCTGTTCTATTCAGTGATCACTCCCCTTTCTACTTCTTATGTGGACTCCTACATAATGTATAGTGTACACCAGATGGCAGCATGCTTGTGCTGTTGGTTTGCATTGGATCTAATGTTAACATATGAAGCATTTATCCCTAGGGGTCCTTGTGCAGGGAAAGGCCCATCAGTGAAAGATAATGGTTTCATCCAGCTGGGGCCATTTTAACACAAGCAGCTCCCATTTGACACATCTTTACCATATCAGCACCTAAGGAAAACACACTCATTTTGGAATGTTGATACTGGATCATCCTTAACGGGTAGAAAACCAACATATTGCTGCGTTTTTAAAGTTTTTTCTGCAATAATTATTTTACACTGCCATGCCTAATCATAGACAGTTAAGGCCAATGTTAAGGCCAATAAGAATAATTTCACTGCTGCATTTTACTGCTGCAAGTTGAAAGACAATGACAGGGTGCAATTGACGACTGGGTGCAATTCATGACCGGCATAAGAGAAAACGGCTTACTTAGGGAAAAAGTAATGATACAAAGTGTTAAAACATCCATTAACTTTTCCGGCCATTTCTGTGTACCTCTGCACTGAATAAGCCCAAATTTAAAGATAATACCCAGCCAAAGATTGCACCCGTTCAAAGATTGCACCTGCTCAGAGACTTTCAACTTGGCCCAATTTCTAGAGACCCAGTCTTTATAATAGTTTTTCAAATTCACTTTTGCCGGTCATAGATTGCACCTGGTTATAGATTGCACCCGATCATAGATTGCACCTGGTCATTGAGTTTGAACTTGTATCTATTTGGGGAGACACAGCCTCAAGTGCATTTTACTTACTGTAGAGAGAAGCTGCGCGTGGACCGTTCTGGTAGAAGCGGCCTTTGCTGTATGCAGCAGTATACCAAGATCTTCAACTCATGTAAACGACCTGGGATTAAACAAGACCCACTCAACTTCTACTTCAGGACAGGTAGATTTACAGATTATTTTCTTTAAAAATGGGTTTACAAATAAAAGTAATAATTATAGCATCAGCACCCAGTAGTGAACCCAGGAGGGGCTGAAAGCTTAAATTTGCTTCCACCACAATGGTGCCACTTTGGTGAAGAAAATGTCTCCTAAGAGGCCAAGGAATCAAATCTTTATTGGGGGGTTGTCCATCAATACTCACTCCAACCAGTTTTAAGCATCGGCTTTTATGCTTGAAGGCACATATACACCCTTACCCTAGAATTGTATAAGAAGTAGTGTTTGAGCCCACTTAAATTCTGATTAGGGGCCCAGGCCCCTGTGCCCCCTTTTCCCTATATTACTGAGGTAAGGATTGGGAATTATGTGCATTATAGTGTAGTGCATTGACGAATCTTGGGGTGCCTAAACATATTCAGTCCCCCCTCTCCAGTCTATACAAAAACGTGCCGGACACCGACTATAGCCGGCTAAAAGCCTGCTGGACCAGTAAAAAGTTTGTGTCTGCCGGTCCCAATGACTGGCTGTGATCCTGGGCTACATGCCAGTTTTTACAGCTTGTAAATAGGACCATGCCCAGCTTACAAAAAAACGTTATTTTACGACAAAATAACGTTATAAAATTTCATTTAACGTTATGCAATAGTACAGATAGTAAAGAGCCTTAGAGAAACGTTATTTAACGTTATAAAATGTTGTATAACGTTTTTTTGTTTACTGGGATTATCAAGGTTTCTAGACAGTTAACTAGAGAGCCTGAATATTATGTAAAAAAACACACAAAGGTGTGTAAACTGTGATTTTTAATATGATTTAGATATACCAGTAACATCTATTTACCATTATTTCCTCTCTCTGAATACAAATTTTCGCTTATTACTACATTTCTAGATACGAATATTTCCCGGGGGTATCCGGGCCTGCAAACATTGAGCCGGGCCTGCAGATTTACAAATCTGGAGGACCGAATGTCCTGCAAGGTGAAAAACTTTTCATATAGACTGCCTCTCCTCTGTTAATGAGGGCAGACCAGCCCCCCCCCCCCCCACCCCCTTCTCCTACATCACTGCTCCTTTACAGCATCAGAGGGAGGCTGCCCTAGTCACGTGGTAGTCATATGTAAGGGCTGGTTCTTCAAGAGGGCGGCGGTGCACCCTGACGGTGAGCTGCTCACCCCCCTGGAGCTGCAAGTACAGTTACGTTGCATCCACGAGACGTGCGCCCCGGCTCCTGCTGCCCCCGGTCTAGGGGCTCTCACCGCTGATCAACGCACACGCTGGGCAAAGGTAGCTCTGCCTTTTCTAAGCATTTTGATTTGAAAAATGTAATGTTATCAATTCAATTCAATTCATTTTATTCACAGCCCCTTCAGGGACAAAGAAGATAATCAGTTTTAATCGACAGTTACAGTCGCAGCACTGATGTACTTTTTTTCTTTTTTATATATTGTTTATTTATCCTGTCTGATGAAGGCTATTGCCTGTATTACCAACAAACAGCCATATGAAGATTTGTTCCCTAGTTAATCAAATTTAACAATTTTGTGTTTCAAAATTTGAAATAGCTAAGTAGGTTTTAGTACTAGTGAGGTTTGTTAGGCCTGTCTTTCTGGCTGGCAACAATATGAGGATTTCCATTTCTGTCGTTAGTGATAAGATGATTTTTTTATAAGTAGAAGTATGTGACTTCAAAAAAATAATATACTGTGGTGGTGGCAGCCAAATACTCACATAGAAAAACGAATATTACAGTTAATATTTGGTCAGGGTAAGAAATATAAGCCCTTAATGGGTTGATTATTTCAACTTATTTTCAAGTTGGGTTTTCATCAAATCTTTTAGCTTGGTGTAGCTTTCACATGACTTGACTTCACGTGATGCCTTTGTCCAAGTCTGATAGGATCTAAACTGACCAGACCTCTGGTATCACCAAACCCAGGTTAAAAAAGCACCCCCAAGAAAAAATCTGCTGGGCTGGTTATTCACCTTTAGCGAAATACGAGGCTCAGTGTCTAGGCCTACGCGACTTGATATTTCGTCAAACTATTTAGAAATAAATGGAAGTATTTTTGGTTTTACATACTGTTCAATACCACTCATCTACTGTAAACCCCATACGCAGGAGGTTGTGAGTTTGAGTCTCCACTGGATACAATACGTATTCCTATTGGAATGCAAGTGAACCTACTCAAAAACTTAGCTATATTCACGTTTCAAATAAGACAAAAAAAAGAAAGACAAAGGGAAAAAAGTGAGAAATAAAGTTATCCCTACTTTTGATTTACTAGAACCGTGAATACCTGCTGCACCTGGATCCGTCACATGCAGGCCACCTAGCCGACATAGAGAGCTCCATCATAACCCTGGTGCTGGACGAGAGTCAACCCAAGGACAGACATGATGTGAGTGGTTCTGAGGCCTAAAAAAGAAAATGTTCGTTTCAGGTCACCCGGCCGATCAAAATAGGGCCGACCCTACGTTTTTTTATGCAATTTTGAAGACATTTTTGCCTTTTTACCCTTTTTTGGTCAATTTTGGGGTATTCAAAAAAGTTGGTTAGTACTTTCATGTTTAAAAAAAAATCCGCCCTACCAACCCTACATGGCCTTAGTGAATGTGTCGGCTATAGTAGGGGGGGGGGGTGTTAAATCGCTAATTTTGTCTACGGTTTCAGGGACAGGCTCAAACTATGCATTTGGGACCCAAAACTCGGGAAATCACAAAAACATTTTTTTCGGACCCCTGTGACCCCCCCCCGTACATAGGGTCCGAAGATCAGCCAAATAGTGAGAAAACAGCCCAAATTCAGGCTTTCAGATTCCTACTCAAACCTCACCATGCCTTCATAAAAATGGTCAGAAACCTTCATATGGGACCCAAAGAGAGCATTTAAAGTCATATTGTTGTGATTATAGGGGTGTTCCCCCCTCTGGGGAGGGGGTGCGTCCATGGTAAAATACCGATAAATCAGCTTTTTTGAAGGCATTTGCTCCTATACAATCAGGTCCCTATACTGCCATAAAACATCATCATGAACCATTCTGGAGGGCCCCCTGTTTCTGTTAACTACCCCCTATGACCCCTAACACCCCCCCCCCCCCCCATAGCATGCACCAATAGCTATTAGATAACTCCCTTCCCCCCTCCGCCCTCGCCTCTATATTACACTGTACTCAGAATATCAGGATCTTTGAACATCAATATTCATTCACAGACACCTTAGCCTATCTTGGGAGTAAGACAGTGGTGTGTTTAAAAGAGGGGTGGGGGATATGGAGGGGGCCCAGATCTCCTCCCTTACCCTATATAGACATAAGAGGAGGGCTACCTCAGTCCATCTAAGAACTCCAACTATCAGACCTCTTATAATCTATTTATCATACATGCATGAATGGCTTTACCACCTCAACAGAAAACTGATAAGTGACCCAAAGAGACTATTACAGGTTAAATTCTTGTGATTGCATGAATATAATCCAAATCTTGGAGGGCCTTTGATTCAATGTATTTGAATTGTCAACATATTAAAATGAGTTTAGATTAGATAGATAATACCCTTTTCAAAGGTCTCTATATTCATTCTGAGTTACCCTACCAATGATCACAGCCCCCACCCCTCCATTCTATGCCTAGTACCTCACCCCATGTGTATTCATGGTCAAGATGACTGCTTCATGTTGTTACACTTATTATACATAGTAATTCTATAATAGTTATAGCAGAGATCTAATATTAACATCACCAATACCCTGATACAACAATAAATAAAAACCCTGACTCTCTTCCTTAACCAAGTGGTTAAATGCATAGAATGATGGATGGTAGAGGGGTGAGGGGGTGGGGGAGCCTGCAAATGACTCCAAATAAGGACTGGTGTCCATGTCTCTTAGTCTACACCTTGCATGGTTAGTATCTTAGACATAAGACAAGAGATAATTATTTAATTCAATTCTCTGAGGTGTTAAATAAATACTCTGAACTCTAAATATTATTGAAACCAATGATAAACCTTGCAATTATATTATGGGAAGGGGTAGAAAACCCTGATACCTCATTTGCAATGCTAAAGATCAGATTTTGTCAAAGAGGGGCATACATGCAACATCTCAGGGTGCTGCTATAATATTCAGATATATGAAAATATAACATAGGCATGGTTCTTGGTAGACCTATGCCATCCCCTATATGGGGTATATGGTAGAACCTAATATCAAACTTTGAGGACAGATGAATACATATCTTGATATTAAACCAAATATTGAACCCAAATTTGACTTGAAGTACAGTATCCCTCTACCAGGTGTAGTAGATACACCTAACAGGGTGATCTCAAGGACCCAGCTCACTCATTCTTTTTTTCGGAGGGGGGGCCCTCTTTTAACCACACTACTGTCCTACTCCCAGGCATGATACATACCATGAGAGGCAATGTTGTGCACTGTGCCACATGGAGGGAGGGTTGGGCTGATGGGTTTACTGTGTAATATGGAGCCGAGGGGGGGGGGGGTTATTTCATGGCTATTAGCTTGGGGTGAGGGTGGGGATGGGGTGGAGGTGGGTCATAAGGGGTGGTTAACAGGAACAAGGAGCCCTCAAGAGAGGTTCAAACTATCAGACAGGTCTTATGTTAATACATTATTTCAGTATAGGGTAATTATAGAGGCGAAGGGGGGGGGGGGGAGTTATCTGATGGCTATTGGTGCATTCTGGGAGGAGGGGGGGTCATAGAGGGGAGTTGACAGAAAGAGGGGACCCTCCAGAAGGGTTTAATCTGCCTGAGTAGGTGTCCTGAGGATCTTTTATGGCAGTATAGGGATGTGATTGTAAGGGAGCAAATGCCTTCAAAATAGCTGATTTATCGGTATTTTACCGAGGACGAGCCACCTCCCTAGAGGAGGAAACACCTCTATAATCACAACAATATGACTTTAAATGGTCTCTTTGGGTCCCATATGAAGGTTTCTGACCATTTTCATGAAGTCATGATTTGATTTTAGAAGAAATCTGAAAGCCTGAATTTTGGCTGTTTTCTCACTATTTGGCCGATCTTCGGACCCTATGTACGGGGGGGGTCACGGGGGTCCGAAAAAAATATTTTTGTGATTTCCCATGTTTTTGGACCCAAATGCATAGTTTGAGCCTGTCCCCGAAGAAAAGTAGATTTATCACCCCCCCTAGCTATAGGGTATCATGGGAAGGTGTGTTACCAAATGTCCACGGTCATCTTTGGACCTGGCAATAGACTCTACAAAAAGGTAGTGTCCACAACTTGGAATAGGCAGATGACACCTAGCTCACGTGAGTACACGGACAAACGTTTACAGTTTTACTTATGCGAGTCTTACAGATATCTTGGTCTGAGTCTTAAAGTTAGTACTGCTGGAAAGTTTTGAGACACATCATTAAGACATTTTTTGATACGACAGTTTGTGTTTGTGAAACTGCATGAAGCCTCAACAATCTTATTTGCATCAAGTCTTAATCTTAGTCTTAAATTAGATGGAAAAAGAAAAAAGGAAAGTAAAATAAAATAAGGGGTTTGGAGGGCATACACATTAACAACAGCTTTTATTGTACTTTGGTTGAAAGACACCTGTAAGACATCTGTAAGACCTGTAAGACATCTGTTAGACATCTGTAAGACTGGCTTAAGAGGTGTCACAGTAAATATTTGGAGGGGTAACAAAGGTACATAGGTGACGCCATCTATATTCTGTATATATTCTAGCCTATATAAGACGTGAGCTAGGTGTGCTGTGCATGCAACAGATGGTCCTAATACCTGTTGACTAAGCTGATTAATCACCTGTATCATTCCACAGTTGTCCAAACACATTCTATAATGTTTGGTTACATTTATTAAACATAATGAGAAGCTGGAAGTTGACATCTCTGTGTCGCATTTTGAATAAATATGACTTATGCCCCTTAGTTGAGCAGTTGGGAGTTGAAATATGGGTGGGTTGTTCCATGAAAATAGTTCTGCTGCAGTACACGACACTGTGTTGTACCTCCCAAATGTCAACAAACCAATTTAAAACGTTTTCAGAGCATCCAAAATAGGACTTTAAGTTTGCCTTTGCCCTTTCTGTGGACTACTGATCATAAATCCATCGAATTGACAAAGCAACAACAAAAATTAAATTTGACTGTGACGTCCATTATACGTTCAAACTGTTGTGCCCTGACGTCATGTGCCGACATCAACGTCATCACGTGACCAGTTGGCGGCAGAGATATAAACCTAGATCTCTGCTGGGTGAGCGGTCCAAACATAACCTGTCTATCATGTACATTATTCAACTTCAAGTCAAGTTCCATGACGCTCCCTTACCTGTTTCAATGTGTTGCAGCTGTTGCACCATGGACTGAGTGGCGAGGGGGCTAACCGCTGGTTCGACAAAGGCATTAATCATATCATCTTCTCCAATGGCACTGTTGTCACCAACCAGGATGTGAGTACACTATAAGAATATGAGTATTGTAAACATACATATTTTCGTGTGTATAAATTTTCGTGATTTTGCTAAAAAGTGCATTTTATTTAAATGCATGGTATTTAAATTCACGATTTTTGGAATATGGTAGTAGTATGACTATATTGGATAAATATTCGCTCTGTACATATTTTCTGGATTTTTAAAAATCGTGAAAATATGTACAGTGCGAAAATATCTACGTTTACAGTAGTGAATGGTAGATCATAAGTTTAATTTGCTGAAAATTCCTTTTCCCTGGCTAAATTGAAAGCTGTAACTAGTGTAAATAATTATAATTTCTTAATTAAGGAAGTAAAATCCGATAGTGTTAGAGGGCATATTTGATATTTGATTTTGTTATCCATACCAATATAGCATAATGCATCCTCACCCACTATGACACGTTTTTAGCTTTGTAACGAATTCATTATTTAGCTTTGGGGAAAAAAACATGAAGTCTATATTCCTGGCACAGCATATCTTTTTCCATGAAACCTGTAAAATCCAACAGTAAGAGAGACTATCAATTAAAGCATTTGTCTTTTGCTGATTTAATACATATGTATTTATATGAGCTATTACAGATATATTTATATAAGCATTCACTGTCCCCCCCCCCCCCCAGGGAGGTACTTAGATCTAAAATGGGTACCCACCTCCAAATGACCCATGTAAGAGAGGGATGGGTCTCAACATTAGGGGGCAGTAACTCACCCTCAGTAATAAGGGTGAGTTACTACCCCCTAAGAAGTAATAAGTAATAATAACAGTGGCGGTGGCATATCTGTAAGAGATCAGAGGGTGGTTTTCTGGATTTATGAGGGGTGTTGGTTTTGTGGCTCCTGTATTTAGGCATGCAGTAGTTTGGTAGTCAGTGGTTACCGTTATAGAGTGAGTACCCCCCCCCCCCCCCCCCGGACTGTGCTGTCATTTTAACAATTGCTCCTCATTGCAGCATGCAGCATTTGATGGCCTGGTGGTCTGCTCATCCGTCAACTTTGGCTACTTATTGATAAAGCAAAATGGTGGACAGTGGAAGGTATGTCTGAAAATGTATACATGTATGTGTAGGGGCTTGGATTATTCCTGCCTTGGTGGTAAGCCTGCAGGGATGAATCACTTGTGTAATCCTGCTTCCCACTCAGCCATACCAATCGACACATGTTGGTGAATGGGCAGATCTGTGGTGTAGTGGTAGCATTCTGGCAATAGGTTGCAGCAACCTGGGTTTCCATTCCCGTTTTTCACCTATACAAGACCACCTCATATGTGTGTATTTTGGGTGTAGTTGTACCTGGTATTCTGTGTGGTTGTTTGCATTATAATTATTGATTTTTGTGGTGGGGTTCCATTTTCTGAGATGTTTTTCAAACAAATCCTATACTGGTTTTGATATAAATTAGTTTCAATTTTTTTTTTTTTTCCCTTTTTCTTTATTGATCTTTCATAACATACAAACTCATACTATGCCATCATCTACCAGATCATATGGTATATGTTATGCTAGAATAATGCAGTGCTAATATCTAAGCAATCCTAATTTGACCCTGGCTCTCATCTGCAACAATGGACTAACTGAAAAAGGTTCCTTGACAAAATCATATCTACACTGTAAATAGTTAGTGTAGGTACACAGTAGGATCTACTGTAGATCTACAGTAGAATCTACTGTAGAATGGATTCACAGTAGAATCTACTGTAGAATGTCAGTTGTTGAAGGAGGAAGTTACAACAGGCACCTATGCCAAAAAAGCTAAAGGAGGGTGAAACACGGTACAATGAGCACACAGTCTCCTGGCCCCGGAGAGAAATATCATTGTCACTGGTATCAAGTACAAGAGGCATGAGGAACTGTACCCAAGGTATATATAAGCAAGGACTTAAACATAATCCTATCTGACACTGACGTCCTCTCTGTAACTAGGCTAGATGATCCGGCGGCTGCAGCAAAGGTCAAGGCCACTGAAGGCCAAGAAGGTGAGCAAGCGCCCACTAGGCCTACCAAACCAACCATCAGAATATGCTTTTCAAATGAGCACATTAGAAACCTCCTATTATCTAGAAAACACTGGCTGAGAGACTCTAAAGATGGATGGAATGTGTACCTAAACCCAGACGAATCTGAGGTACTGAGTAAAGCTAGGCGCACACTTAGAAGGGTAGCACTCAAAGCCAAAGCTGAAGGCAAAACTGTATTCACACTCCCAAACGGTGTAAAGGTAGATGGTACTGAATATGATATACACAACTTGGACAAGGTCCCGGTTGATATCAAACCAGGAAAGGACGAGTTGCTACATGAAAATATAAATACTGATGAAAGGGGCAAGTCTACCCAGCGGGCCGGCGCAGCAAGCGGCCGTGCCCAGGGTGAACGACGTCGTGGGGGAGAACTGCTTATATTGGCCAAAAATGAACAGTGCTACGAGAATAGCATATACATAGTCTAAGTGTATGTACCCATAAACATATGCTAAATTAGTCAACTATTGTTTTGATATTGGATTCGATTGCTTTTTGCTTCAGTTACAAATGAAAACATTACAAGATTTGTTTCTGTAATACTTTGTAATAAATGAGTCTTGTTTAGAGCTCGCTGAAACGAAAAAATGGATTCACAGTAGAATCTACTGTAAATTTACATTAGATTCTACTGTTTACCTACAATGAACTGTACACCTACAGTAGAATCTACTGTACACCTACAAAGTTGGCAACCAACTTTTTACAGTGTAGCATAGTTTTAAAAAGCATATCTCCCGTAGTCTTAAAATGCTACTCCCTAACTTTCTGCATAGTCTCAAACATGGGTTGGGTTTTAGTTTTTTATCTGTTTAAAAAAGAAAAAGAGACCATGATCATTTTGTTGCACCATCTATAGAGAGATAGAGCAGTAAGATTATGAGAGATATGCTTTTTGAGACTATGGGAGATATAACTTTTTGTCAAGGCATCTTTTTGAGTTGGTTCCAGCTTGCCTCGGTTTTATTGATAATACTGTTGTAGGGTTCCAAGGCTGTCCGGCAGATGGCGCCTCCAGAGGAGCTTGTCTTCCACTACGATGACAAGCTGGTGTCCGCCATCAGAGTTGCAAAGACCACATTTGATGCCTTGGTAGGAACATACTTCTTCAGTTCAATTTGATAATGCTGGAATGTTGCTGGCATTGGTGATCATTGCATGTACTTTTTCCAGAGGTAGATTGCAAACAATAAAAACAAAGTTTGATTTAGGCCATCATTAGGCCGCTCTAAAAAGTTTCTCATCACTGCGCGCATCATAAAAACTTCTTCTTTTTTTTTTACATTCTATATGAAAATATCTTAGAATTGGAAAAGAATATTGACAACTTTGGACTGCATTACTGACAGCTTATCAATAAACTTTGAATTACTAAAAAGTGAAAATTGATCGGGAAATGTCCAAATTTCCCTAGGTATTAGCCCCAGGTAAAAAAAAAGAAGTGAAATAAAAAACGCCCTCGTCATATTTTTCCCTGCTTGGTGATGAGAAACTTCTTTTTATTTTGAGTGGCCTTAGGGAAATGATTTCATATTGGTGAAAGCTTGACAAGTGGACAAGTTGTAGTTGTGATGCCAGCTTGTCTTATCAATATTCATAACCTTGCAAGGAAGATGCTCTTCAGGCGGTGTCTCACCAAATTAATTCAAGTTAAAAGTAAATGTGCAATCTATGACCAGCTTGAAAGATTTTTTTTATTCAGGGCAAGAATTGAAATAAAATGAGTAATATAATGTTTTAAAACATAGATTTCAACTGGTAATAGATTGCACCCAGTCATAGATTGCACCCGGTCATAGACTTTCAACTTGGATCAATTTGGTGAGACACAGCTTTCATTTACCAATGGCCCCTGTTGATAAATATTGTCTTCATTTCATCTACAGGCTAGCAATATAGAAGTCTATAGCCCAATCTACAAAGGATATGGCAAGGAGTTCATCCGCTCATTCAAACTCCACCCAGATGCCTATGTGCAGATGGCACTACAGCTAGCCTACTACAGGATGTACAAGAAGTAAGTTGTTGTTCTCAAAGTTTAGTAAAATGTATCAGAAATAGTATGGCTATTATATTTGTGTTTTGGGGAATAAATGAACACTTAGAGGCCCAAAGAATAGTTTTCTATAACACTGTACCACCAACACTGATATTCTGTAAGTTTGCTTGTTGGTCAATAGTTCCTAACCCAGGTCATAGGGGCATTTGATGTTTCAAAATTACTAAGTATCTTATGCACAAATTTTACACCAGATGGCAGCAAAGGTTTGTAAGGATAGTTTTCCAGAGGGTCTATACATGTTGAAATATTCATAATTTTCCATTACTTCATGCATTTGCGATTTTACAATTCAAACTTACAATACAGTTAACATAAATAAACCATATAGATTGATAACCTGAACGATGTTGTTCTAGGTACATGAATACCTATTTTGTCTTAAGTGAAATATATATATATCCACACTTCTACAAAATTAATGCCGCTTTGCAGACCAGCATCAACGATAGAGTCCTGTACACTTCGTCAGTACTACCACGGTCGTCTTGGGGTGGTCAGGAGCTGTACAGTGGAGGCCATGTGCTGGGTAGAGGCAATGGTAAACCCCCATGTACAGGTGAGAATACACAAATATACGTTGTTTTATACATACTTTGTGCATATAGTTTAACTAGACATGCCTTGTTGGGTTTAAAGAAAGATGTAATAATTCTGAATGCTGACTCCCAGAGATACTAGATATAATTCTATATTGGTTTTATTATTTAATTGGGATATTGTTTAACATGTTATTTAGTGTGTATCGTATTCATCTTGTACTTTCATCTAGCCTGAAGTTCTTTCTTGAGTCGACTGCTAAATATGATGTGTGTTTTATATTTCATACCAAATTCTGTATATCCATTTTTACAGGCAGAAACAAGAATACGCTTGTTTAGTGCAGCGATCCAGAAACATATCAGGAATATGGGAGAAGGCATGCAGCTCAAAGGTGGGTTTGTACATTTAAAAATGATTATTTAGCACTAAATAGTATATCCTGGATCCGCCACTGAAATCAGACGCCAAGATCTAAGAAAGCAATGGGTTAAGGATGGTAAAAGTGATTCCAGATTCAAAGTAGGCCCAGTGGCGGATCCAGGATTGTCTAGAGGGGGGGGGGCCCAAACCTGGCCAACCCGAAGTCACTATGTGTTTCCCGCGAGCGAAGCGCATTAGATATACTAGGGGGGTTTAGGGGCATGCCCCCCAAGAACAGCCCCCTCCCCCCATCCAGATCAGAGGCCCTCAGTCATGCCCTATGGATAATACTCCAAAATCTCTTTATCTCTTTCTCTTTTCTTCTACTTTCTTTTCTCTTCGTCCTCTTATTTTTTTTGGGGGGGGGGCCAAGGCCCGTCGGGCCACCCCCCTGGATCCGCCAATGAGACCTAGTCAATTTTCATGTCATCCCAGCAAATTAGTTTGACTTAGTTTCTGGAACGTGCACTTTGTGTGACGGTTTCCTATGGAACTAATTGGCACAATATGACACCATACCCCATAGGACAAGAAGTGGCACATACTCACACATATTCACACAAATTCACACATATTCACACAGCATCATGTACCATGGCACAAAAATGTTTCCAACCATATTGTTTCACTTTTTAGATTTATTTTTTTTAAAGAAAGGAAAGTCTGTTTAGTTTATAATACTCATTATATTTAGAAGTTGGCATAGGGCACCATAGCAGAAATCTGTTAGTGCACTCACTGCTGTATATGGGCATACTATCTCATTCAACACAATTTCTACCATGATAGTGTAGGCCTGATGAAGTTGTGTACAATTCATGCCAATTATCAGCTGTATACACATGTAACAAAAGGTCAGACCTTTATCCAAACAAGATTACCAGAGGAAAGGTGTCTGTGGTCTGTCCCTCTTAATGCAGCTTTAATCAAATCATATGGTGTGTTTTTCAATCACTAATGGAACTTGATAGAATTAGAGGTGTATAGCTAGGTCTAGGTTGCATTGACAACATGTTATTATGGTTATAAACAATGAAAATGATTCCATCTCACCCATGAGAATAACAAGGAACAACAAAGATGACACCTGGTGTCAAAACCATGCACTATTCCAACCTGACAAAGTGATAATGGTTCTGTTTGAAGATGTGTGAGTGTGTGCCAGAAGGGGAACTAGGTGACACACAAATACCTGTTATGTGTGACACCAGGTGTCATCAAAGTTGATTGTACCCCTTTTCCTGATTAAAGAGAATGATTTTCCTTAGCTATAAATATCTAAACAGGGTCCCAATGTATTGTGAATCAGACAATGCACCTGTCCTTCTATTAACATTCATTATGTATATAAATAGATGCCATATCATTTTAGTGAAAGCAGCATTAAGAGGTCCAGATGATAGACACCTTCCCTCTGGTCATCATGTTTGGATAAAAGCCTGGCTATCTCCTGCTGCTCATGTGAACTCTAATGTTGATGGTTATAATGGTACATATATTCATCAGCCCTATGTTGAAATGCTAGGAACCTGATTGAATGAGTTTGTACAAACCAGCAGCACACACACCAATAGTGTGATATGACTATCTATGTCAAATACTGCTGGTTGTAAAAAGTATTACAGTATTTCCTATCTTTTAGTAATTCATAATGAAACTAAAAATACATGACTAAACATTTTGGTTTAGGGCATTATATATTTTGTCATTTGGTGTGAATAAGCTTTTTAAAAATCTGTCAGAACTGTGTGAATCTGTTCCATGGAACACTGTGTCAGTGTGTGTGAGTCTGTTACATGGTATACATGTCACACAAAATGCATGGAATGAGCACACAGTTCCAGGGGTAAAACAGGGTGAAACAATCTGGAACTAATTTGCTGGGATATGGGCCAGCCCAATGTACGCTGTTACCAAACACTGTAAGAGTCATTTATTGCCATTTGGAGGGGGGGGGGGCTTGTTAGATGTTCGCACGGTTGTTGGTCATTTTGGGAAAATCCACCAAACCCGCCCCCCACCCCAGTAATAAATGACTCTGCTCTAGGGTAAGGTATTGGCATGCTATGTGAGATGTCTGTGTTATACTATGTTGTACCCCTTAGCATCACCTGCCAATGCCTATTATGGAGGGAGATCATATATCAGTGATTTTACTTCTGACTTGGTCATCAATAACAATACTGGAACTTGCAGGCTGTGACCTTCACCTTCTGGCTCTGTCGTCTTGTGCCCAGGAGGAGGGGTGGCCAACACCGGCCATCTTCACCGATCCATCCTACACAAAAAGGTAGAATTAGCCATTCTCATTTCCTCTATTTGTAATATTGTAATTTTATGTGAGAAATTGTAGTGTGAGGATTGACAATAGACAATGCAATGGAAATAGCAAAGACAGGAAGGAGTGGTAAAAAATAGTCTGGAAAACAAGGTTTCAGGGGGAAAACACTCTACAATCAGAGAGTTTCGAATTACGCAGACAGGTTCTTTATAGCCATAAATAACCATCATTAAGTCTCACTGGCAACATTTGTGGATATGTCAAAAGAATTTGACACGGTAGACCACCCTATATTACTAAAGAAGTTAGAATATCTAAGTATAAAAGGAACTTATTACGATGGTTCATCATCTACCTTTTCAAACAGAGCCAAAGAGTCATGGTGAATAGAATCACCTCCCAATCAAGGGAACTCTCCTGTGGTGTGCCACAAGGCTCCATTTTGGGGATTTATTATTTCTAGTTTTTAAATACCAATGACATAACTGGTTCATTAGAGAAATGTAGGGTCAGCTGATGACACTGTAATCTTTTCTTTGGACAAAGATCCTCTATACTCATATGCCAATGTAATGAAGGATTTGGAACAATTTCAAAAATGGTGTAACTTAGATAATTAATTAAAGCCCTTAAAAACAGTGGCCATGAAGTTTGGGATGAAGTGTACTTTAAAAGAGGTCAATATCCAAGATGCTTCCACTTACAATGACACCTTTGCAGTGTGCCTGGTGACTCTGCCTTTGGGTGTAGTATAGGCCTCCTCCTGGCTACCACCTGCCTGCTGGCCACCTGGTACAGGCTCCACTTTCTCCAGGCCCAGAGCTGCTAACTCCTCTTCAGTCATTGCTGACATAGCACAGGCCTTGCCAGTAGGTGGCTTGTGTCTATGCAGGCATGTTTTACAGGCCCTCAGACCTGACATAGTGGCTTTTCAAGGTAAAACTCACAGAAAAAATACACAGGTGTGGATCCCTGTTAGTTGGTTATGGTCCAGTGCACAAGGAGACCTTGACCCTGACCTGGGGCATACAGAGCCAGCAGGCCAGGTAGGCTTAGTATAAACCTAAGTAATACATATAAACCAACTGTGACTAATCATACCGGTAGCATTATACTTATATAATTATGGGGTAATTATATACACAATAAGTAACTATTTCCCCAGACTTCATGTATCTGGGTGTAGTCCTTGACGAGAGGGTCTTGTTTGACAAACACATACCGTATTTCCCTGTTCATAAGCCTGAGCTTATACAAGTACTTAGTGGTAAACTGGCCAGGCTTGTAGACGGGGCATGCTTATATTCCTGTACCTGAGGAAACACTCGGGTACACATTTATTTCAACGAAACACACTTCGGAAAAGCACTAGGAATGAATTGGAATTAAATACATTCTGTCAGAAACGATGTATTAGTACCAATAAAATTGTGATTTGAGATGACATGACGATAACACTATCCAATTTTCCATGTGTCTTCTGTACTTTTTTATGTCCGTGACAAAATGATGTGCTTCTCAATTCATCAATGTCTTATGATGAATTATCTCGTGATGAATACACAATGTTTCGTGATGAATACACAATGTTGAAGCAATGGGAGGGCGTTAACGCTCCCGGGGAACTTGCTGTAACCCTCAATCATACAGCTCATGCATGCTCAAATTTGCGATCCCGAGGATGTAGACAAACACCGCAGAAATTCAAGTAAACAACACACATCTGCTGTATGTAGTTTTATTGTAAAACCATCAAATTACCATGAAAACCAAGAAATAAACACAGAGCCTGACCTTAATGCGGGCATGGATATGCTCACATGGAAGCAACAATGAGACAATCTGTTCAATCTTAGACTGGCTAATCTTAAAAACATAACAAGCTTAAAGTTAAGATTATAATAGTGATTTAAGACCATCACTGAAAGTTCATTTGAATATTCTGACACATTTTATCCAGATAACCTATGTTAGGCAGATGGCACCTAACTGGTATTGGGGTTCCACCAGTGCTAACGAAGGGGTAAAAAAGGAAAGAAAAAGGGGGGTTGAGGGGCAGAGCCCTCAATCTATATCTTAAATAAATTATAATTATATAATAGACACAACTAGAATGACAAAACCGTTTTGTTTAATAGGGTTTTAATTACTAGGGATTTAATTACCGTTGAATTATATAAATCACAACATTTTGGCTGTAGTTAGCCTTCATCAGGTAAATAAATGTTAACTTTAAGATTGTCACAAGACTTTAAGATTGTAACATTTTCAAGATTGGTCATTTTAAGATTAGACAGTTTTTTGTTGAAGCTCCCACGTGAGTGTGAAGAGCCACTTTAAGCTGCAGCTCTGCCTATTTCTCTTTCAGCGGGGGTGACTATAGCTTCGTGCTTGGCAGCAGCTTGGCAGGTTACAACCAAATCATTGGGGGAGGTGCACCGTCTGAACATGGTTACGGAGCCTACTACAACATAGAGGACCAAACGTGAGTACCACTGTGTAAGATAATAGTAGTCAATAAAGAGTACAGATATCCTTTTCTGTAAATAGTTCATAACGTTTAACTGTTAAGAATGTGTTCATCTATTATATTATGCCCCTTTTAGTAAAAAAACTGTGTAACTATAACAGGGATGAAAACCTTTCGGCACCTTCAGCAACAGGCGCAGGAAATATTCCAGTGCTCTAGAATGGCTCTAGACCCCTGAATTTGATATGGCTATGGATATGGAGTGGCCGTAGTAGTCTCTGAAATCTGGGTTGTGCTACGGTTGTGCTACCAAAGCAGGTAATGTACTTGTTATAAGGGTGATAAAACCACCAAATGGTTGCTACCATAAAATCTTGCACATAAGCCAAACTCGCGAAGAAGCTGTACCCTTAAATTTGACAGGTTATGTAAGCCACAGAGTGGGTCTGAATATTGTTGATTTGATACTGTGTCACTTGTTGATTTTAAGAAATGCGAATGTCTCTTCTCGATTTTAAGAAAAGAGTCTTGTCCTTTGTCACCAGTCCTCATGTCACTTGTCAATTTTAAGGAATGCCTATGTCATTTGGTGATTCTAAGAAATAGGGCTTGTCCCTTCACAGAGAAAAGAAACAGCGTCAAAAGAGAGTCCAGGTTGCCTTCAAATCACTCCCCTATCTAGGGGAGTCCAGGTCGCTGAAGGGAGCCTAAGTGACTCTCTAGCTGATCTAAGGGAGTCACCTGGGGGAGTCATATATCTCTCTGGGTCACACGACCCCTCCAGGTGACTCCCTTAGGTCAGCCTAGGCTCCCTTCGGCGACCTGGACGCCCCTGAACAGGGGAGTCATTCTGGAGGCAACCCGGACTCCCTTTTCACACTGTTTCTTTTCTCTGTGTTGTCACTAGGCTCATGTTGATTTTACCTGTCTGGGGCCCGCAAATTATTTTTTATCATGCCAGCAGTTTGTCAGAGTTTGTGTTGATCAATAACATGAATTTCTAGCTCTGAAGCATAGGTGGTAAAATACCTAACTATAGGTCACTGCATGTTTATCATATATCGTCATCCACATGTCAGCATTCCTCCTTAAAACGCATACTCTCTTGGAAGCTATACTACAATGAATAAACTGTATTGGTATTGTTATAGAAAATACTGTACAGAATTGCTGGTGTAATAAACGATACTTTGCTCCTCTATGATATTGTTATAGTATCAAGTAAAAGAACAAAGTCAACACAGTTCGGATCAAGTGTTACAGGTTGCGAATCAATAGGTTTATTCAATAACCTAGACAGGCAAAGCTCTAGTCGTGCGAACTCCCTATAGAGTTCAGAACGGGTCAGTAGGCTGATATAGCCGCAATGATCACAGGGTCTCTTCACCAGCGTGGCTCAGAGTAACCGACGAGTCCCGCTGGATGCTGGGTATATATAGGCAGCCAGCCTGCGCGCGCACACGCAGACCGGAAGCCTATAGCGACCTCTGTCCATACCCCAAGCCCAAAGCAGGTGTCGCCACCTGCCGTCGGACTGAAGGGTTCGGACGGAGTTCGCAACACAGCATCCAACAGAACCCGTCATATAAAACCCGTATAACCCTAGCCCCTACACTGGTATAGATTGAAAACAGAAGAGGAGAACTGCGCGAGGACATGGGGTGAGAAACATGTGAGCTAAAGTTGGTCTTGTGGACCAAAAAATATACATATATTTCACTGCACTGCAATGATACCACAGCTGATAATCAACTGGTCTATAGTGAGACATTGAGTTAATGATCCTCTATGTATCTGCTACACTTTTAACAGATATACATGCAGGGATATGCAGGAACCTCATTTGGAAACTGGTCTTCTGAAAGCCCAAAATTAGCTATCTTTGAGAAGGTCCTACACACTATTCAGTAACCCTCTATCAAATTCAATATAAGCAATGGACAGACTGATATATGATGTCATATAAAAGTGAGGGAGACCCAAGGGAGACAGGAGGTTTATAGGAGAGATTTATGATGTGTCATTTCCAGTACATTTATATAAGAAACTAGTTTCCATCATCTCCACAGGGTGGCATTGCAGTGCTGTAAGCAAAGCTCTTTGCTCACCTGTGCCATGCCACAGAAGGCACAGGGTACCATTAGTTCATCTGACTTCCAATAGGCCAAAAGGGTGCTGTTTACCTCCTCTGGATTGAAAAGCTATGCCAACAACTGCACATGCCTAACACAATGGTACAGAAACATGCAGTACATATTGTACATATTTATAAGGTGCAATCCATATGTTTCATAATCTAAGTGCCAGGGTCCTTCCACATAACCACTGCCCACTGGTCCGCAACTCGGTGTATAACACCTCGTCTCAACCTGATGGGGCAGTGGTTGTATGGAAGAACCGTGTCCAGGTGTAGTCTATCTAACACATATACCATATTATTGCTCTGTCGAGTTTGCATTAGACATCTGTATTTGTGGTATTGTACCCATTTTGAATGTACCGTATTCTTTAGAAAATCACTTTGTGCAATAAAGATACGCTATAAACTCAAAAAAGCATTGGGGTTAGACAAGTTTAATGGTAACTTGTATTGGTCACATCCGCAGTAAATAGCTTTAGCCTTTTTAGGACTTATGTCAAGTCGTCGATAATGAAATAATCCTCATTTCATTCTCCAACAGGCTCACATTCCTCCTGACGTCATGGGTGAGGGACCAGGAGACGGATGTGAAACAACTCTTCTCTAACATCGACCTGTCTCTGGACGACATGAGGTCCCTCCTAGAGACTGCAGCAGCGCCCACAGTCTCCAGACTCTGAGTGAGATGTAAATAAAGGGCCTGGCTACCTTGGTTGTGAAATCCAAAATGAATATTTTGCAAAGCCAAAGGGGAGTCAAAACAAATGATTTACAGCAAAACATTTTTTGTCTTGAAAACACTTGTGTCCTGTCACACCTGTGTTGGAATTGACAAATTTGTCGTGCAACAATTGTCTTAGCTTTTTTTTCCTGTCTCTGAATATATGTATATATATATATATATGTATATATATATATGTATATATATATATATATGTATATATATATATATGTATATATATATATATATATATATATATATATATATATATATATATATATATATATATACAACTTGTATATCCTCTATCATAGGTTTCAGGATTCTGTAATGTAGTGTTTTTGATATTTCAATCCAAAATATTGATTTCTTTTTACTACAATATAATGCGGATCATGTTATTATAAACATTTATAAATGTATGGATTGACTGCTGGAATTGCATTAATAATAATTGGATTGCATAAGAAACTATAGTGCACTAATATAAGTATGATTTGATCTGGTCCAATATTTACAAGCTAAGAATCGTGAGGAGCATTCGAATTTCAAAGATGATGTCCTGTATAGCATAATAATTGCCAAGCTAAGATACACAAATAAAGTGCAAAGAATGAGTACTGCAAAATGGCTTTTGATCATTTAGTAGAATGCATTATTTAGTGATTTTGAATAAGTAGTATTGTTAGTATCGGTATGGGACTATACACAGTACTAGGGTTTACTCATGGGACCTGCAGCCAATCAGAGGCCTCCATTTGACCGGAAGTGACCGTTGCCATGGTAACGTGACCTAGTTATGACCGGAAGTGACCGTTGCCATGGCAACGTGACCTAGTTAGGCTCTCAGCCAATCAGAGGCCAGCATTCTAGGTGACCTACTGACCTACTTTTGACCAGAAGTGACGTAACATGCCCATATTAGGGCATACCGGAAGTGACCCCCCTCATTTGCATAATAGACCACGCCCCCTTTTTGGTCACGTGACCGGAAGTGACCTACTTAAGATGACCAGAAGTGACGTCACCCTCTCATTTGCATAATAGACCACGCCCCCTTTTGGTCACATGACCTAGAGGGATTAGCGATGACCGGAAGTGACAGAAGTGACCCAATTTTTTTTTAAAAATTAAAAAATGTGGTCACGTAACTGGAAGTGCCCACCTAGTTAACATGAAGAATGTCTGCAGGATGATCACCACCTGCTGTTTGCTGTATGAAGTTTTTTGTATACACTCTCGTTGAACACCACCTTAATCTCCTAATGACGACACTTGATCCTCTTATAGATGTAACACACCTCCAGATCAAAAACAAGATTTGAATCCAGGGGTGGAAGGAAGGAAAGAAGGAAGGACCCTCCACTTTGGGAGTGAGCGTCTCTAAGGGTGCTAGTAGTGAAGGGGGGAGAAAAAAAACAACTTAATCAAGAGACCTAATTTCTTTTTTCTGTTTAGATTTCGTATGAAAATAAAAACACAACAATTTTCATTTTTTTTTTTTTTTTTATTATTTTGAATCGTTGACTCTGTGGTGAATCACCTACGACGACTTATCCTACGACGTCCTCGTCGTCCAAACGGAAGAAACACCTTGCGTTTTCCACTGACAACCCTCTCATCTCCCTTCTGAGAGCTGCTATATCATTGGTCAGTAGATTTATTGTCTTCAACATTGCCGTCAGTAAAATTCTGGTTTGTGGCGTTATATTCATTGCTTTACACGCCAACTGACAAGTAGGAGAATGTCTGAAATGTTCCACTGCGACATCATCGCTGTATAACCACGTGTGTATAGTGACTCCACATTGAAAGCATTGAACAACATCCTTACCACCTATGTAAAAGAACCCGTGAGCGGCGAGAGTCTCTGCGAAAGAGCGTGGTCTATACCACCCAAAGGCGTTGAAAGTGTCCAGTCGCCTCCCTAAGCTCTCGAAAGCCGTGTACTTGGCCAGTGCGGGGTGGTCGCCCATGATGGTAGTAAGGTGGTGGATAGTCAGTCAGTCAGTCAGTCAGACAGTCAGTTAGTTGGTCGGGTAGGTAGACAGACACGTAGCCAGGTAGCCAGATAGGTGGGCAGGTAGACAGGTAGCTCAATGCTTTTTTTTTTCCCGCCGGCTGACTGCACACTCACACCCTCTGAAGACGACGACGACAACGTCACCACTGCAGACACACGCTCCTGTGTAGCGACTTAATATTTAATTCTACACCAGCGCGCAACTTCTATTTTTTTTCTTTCATAAGTGTATTAGAAAAGGGTGCGCTCGATGTTATATGCAACTACTACCTTAAATGTCATAGCGAGAACCTGAGCGCCTTCCTTGGTGTTGAAAGTGAAGTAATATATGGATGACGACGTCAGACCTGTCCATGTGCTCCAACAACACTCGAATGAGTTGAAAATGTGTACTGCGATGATCAGCTCGCCATATTTTCAACACTTCGAAGATCGGGCGAGTGAGTTTTTTTCTTTGGATTGTTGAGCGATCCTATCTAACTCGTCAGACGCCAAAGGTAAATACTGCCCCAAGTGTTTCCGCTCACTACCTAAAGATTCAGCCATGATGCTAAAGTATCGCTTCATTGTAGGCAAGTCGGGATTGTCGTAATCCAACTCACGCTTGGTGAAAAAGTGTAGCGTCTTTAGCAACAGATCCGGTCGACCGATACCGAGGAAGGCTAGGGTGAGCTCTCGCCATCTCGCATGAGGTGTAGTTATACGCCACCAAGCTTTGAACATCTCTGTGCACATCTCCGCCGGCGTCTTGGCACCGCCTACTAGGGTGTCCATACGGGCGACACTCATGCCCAAGTAACCGCCCAACACTCTCCAAGATCCAACTAGTCGCCGTCCTATTTCATGAAGCAACTCATCGCTATATGTGAAGTCTGATACCACCTCTCTTCTCTCACTGTTACTCGCAGTCTCCACACGCGCGTCACCCTGCTCTTTACAGGGAGAGATCGCCTGTGCCTGTGCAACTGTTTCACCTCTCATCTCGTCTGTAGGTAAACGATGTGGTGGTGGTGGTGATGGTGGTGGTGGTGGTGGTGGCGGTGCTAGTGTTTGGTGGTAACGCTCGAGGTAGTGGCGTTGGTAGATGTGGTAGGTGTAGTGGTCAGATGTGATATGGGTTTTACAACTGAAAAATCAGAGCTTTTATACAGACAATTTTAATCCCATTTCCATCTGCATACCCGACTTATCCACATGAGACTTTTCATCCCCTCATTAAGAGCTTATGAGACGGACAGGTGGTATTTGGCTTTCCTTTTCATCTCCATCTGTGGAGGGCAGCTGAAAATGGGATTTTTATACTAATCCCGTTTCCATCTGCATACCCGACTTAACCGCATGAGACTTTTTCATCCCCTCATTAAGAGCTTATGAGGCGGACAGGTGGTATTCGGCTTTCCTTTTGATCTCCATCTGTGGAGGGCAGCTGAAAATGGGATTTTTATACTAATCCCGTTTCCATCTGTATACCTGTCTTATCCACATGAGACTTTTAATCCGCTCATTAAGAGCTTATGAGGACCACCCCCCTTTCAGGATGTAACAGCAGAGGGCAGGTGAAAATTGGATTTATAGACACCCTATCGACTATTTTCCTTGAAATCCACACGCTCCTTTTATGATGTAACAGCACAGGACAGGTGAAAAACGGATTAATAGACAACCTACTGTGATAATAGGCTTAGCAAAACCAGCAGGTATCCAGAAGCGGTGGTATATAAGGGAGGTGAAAAACCACCATTCACTCACCTACTCTTTTCTCTATACACACCATCATGAGCAGAAGACCAACTAAGCTACACCTACACAAGAAGACGACGAAGAGAGGGCGTTTAGCGGCTTCCCTTGCTACTGAAGATGTTGGTATCACCACAACCTCAATGTCTTATAACCTTCGCGGTGTAGTGAGTACTAGCGGTAGTAGTGTTACTAAACCTACTACACCAACTCCACCTCCTACACATGCTACTGCTACGTGTGCTACTGCTGCGACTACAACATCGACAACAACAAGGACCCCCTCTGCACACCTGTCGGTACCCACGGCTACACCTACTGTGACACCTACACTGCTACACCTGGCTACTAGTGCTAACGACCCTACTGCTGCTGCTGTTGGTGTTGCTGCTACTGTTGGTGCTCCTGTTGGTGTTGATGTACCTAGTGATACACTTACTACTACAGAGACCCCGACTGCTCCGACTACTGCTGCTGCTACTGCTGCTGCTACTTCTACCGACATCGGGTCGCCTCTCGCAAGTGACTGTCGTCCTTACTGGCAACCAGGTTTTTACCTCCCCACTACCGTTGCTGATTCCGATGAAGACCGTCAGCAACCGGCGCACATTGAAGAAGGGGCCGCTCCATCATCCTCGACCGATGCTGGTGAATACACTTACATCAATTTCAACACTCAGCGCATGCACCACGTAGTAGTAGGAGCGGAGGAGGTGGAAGAGGGAGAGAAGGAGGTGGAGGAGGAGGAGGAGGAGGAGGAGGAGACAGAGGACGAGGACGAGGAGGAGACAGAGAACGAGGAGGAGACAGGAGGTAGTGACGGTGGAGACAGAGGGCGCTGAGGGCGGTGAGGACGTTCAGGTGTTTTTTCATGCTCCCTCCTCCTCGACGACTTATGACCCCACCTTCACCGCTACAGGCACGGACATTGCTCCTGTTGTTGGCTCTGCTCCTGATTCAGCTCACCCTGATGGTGATAGTCTTCTTGTCTTGAAACCTTCTAAGAAGAATCACGACCTGAGCTCCAAGAAGAGAAAAATGGAGAGAAAGATGACACGAAGGTCGACATGTTAGAGTTCTTCCTCGACGGTTTGAAGCTTGAGATCTGGTTGGATCAGGTTAGACTGTCCAAGGAGCGCTACAGCATCAAACACTCACCTCCAACCCCCACCAAACAAGTGCGCTTCACCATCGACGGACTGCTTGTATCTGATCCTATGTTAAATGACCCTTTTATGATATGCCCTCATTTTAAGTAGGGAGCAGATAAAAACTTCTAGTAAATTTGTATAAAGAGATCCTGAATGGGTCCATCATATACAGGCTGGAATGAGCATACAAAGTTGCATTACTTGGTGTAATTCAGGGAGAATGCTGACAGACCTACAGATTTTGAGTCTGTCTTGAGCTGTATAATAAGTAATCACCTGCAACTATCATTCAGGAGAATAGGCACTACTTGATGGTAAAGCCATGTATCCACAAGATTCTTTTTTTGATTGAAGCGTCTTGAATACAGGTATCCCCTGGGGGGTCCTATATCATCTTAAGAAATTTACATCTTTTTGAGATATGCCACCCAAAATTGTCTATTTTCCGTGCCCATTTTTTCATAGAAGTTTTTAATTGGTAGTTCACGGTAAATTACTGGAGATAGAGCTAAATCAACTCAAAATTATGCATTTGGAATGGAAATGATACAACCATGGAGTGTACAGTAGACTGGAGGAGACACAGTCTATACTAAGCAGTCTAGGCTCATTGACTCGGGTATGGGGCGCCACCTGTGTCAAAAACCTGCACTAGCCACAGGTGCACACTGCTAGGTAGCAGTCACATTCTGACTTTTTGGGCATACTTCTACTAGTCTCATCATAATACCGTTTTTATTGATGGAAAGCACTAGGCTAGGCGAGGGTGACTAAATGTGTGCCGAAATTCATAGTTCAAGTCTTCAATTTTTTTCGAATGGCATGAAAATCGACTATTTTATATTTCTTTGGTAAAAATAGTTATCGGAAACTCTCATAAAAAAGACCAAATCAACTTCTGACCTTTCTAGTCCCTATCAACACTTTGCATACTTGTTATGGGCTTTCAGAATCTGTCTTTAGATCTTTGATATCTTGAGAATTGAGGAAATGGGAGCGTTTTTAGTTTAATTGAAATTTAACAGAGAAGCGATAGGGCGTCGCCCACTGACCCTCCAGGTAGCAGTCACATTCTGACTTTTTGGGCATACTTCTACTAGTCTCATCATAATACCGTTTTTATTGATGGAAAGCACTAGGCTAGGCAAGGGTGACTAAATGTGTGCCAAAATTCATAGTTTAAGTCTTCAATTTTTTTCAGACGGCATGAAAATCGATTATTTTATATTTTTTGGTAAAAATAGTTATCGGAAACTCTCATAAAAAAGACCAAATCAACTTCTGACCTTTCTAGTCCCTATCAACACTTTGCATACTTGTTATGGGCTTTCAGAATCTGTCTTTAGATCTTTGATATCTTGAGAATTGAGGAAATGGGAGCGTTTTTAGTTTAATTGAAATTTAACAGAGAAGCGATAGGGCGTCGCCCACTGACCCTCCAGGTAGCAGTCACATTCTGACTTTTTGGGCATACTTCTACTAGTCTCATCATAATACCGTTTTTATTGATGGAAAGCACTAGGCTAGGCGAGGGTGACTAAATGTGTGCCAAAATTCATAGTTTAAGTCTTCAATTTTTTTCAGACGGCATGAAAATCGACTATTTTTTTTTTTTTGGTAAAAATAGTTATCGGAAACTCTCATAAAAAAGACCAAATCAACTTCTGACCTTTCTAGTCCCTATCAACACTTTGCATACTTGTTATGGGCTTTCAGAATCTGTCTTTAGATCTTTGATATCTTGAGAATTGAAGAAATGGGAGTGTTTCTAGTTTGATAGGCATTTAACAGAGTAGCCATAGGGCATCGGCCACCGACCCCGCAAGTAGTGGTCACATTTTAAGTTTTTGGGCATACTTCCATTAGTCTCATCATATGACCGTTCATAGTCATAGAAAGCATTAGGCCAAGCTAGTATGACTAAATGCATACCAAAATTAATTGTCTAAGTCTTCAATTTTTTTTTGAGGGCATGGAAATAGCCTATTTTGCCATTTTATTGATAAAAAGAGGATCGGAATTTCTCAACTTGACCCTATCAAATACTACCAAATCAACTTCTGACTCTTCTATTCCCAATCAATCCATGTCATACTCGCCATGGGGATTTAGAAAATGTCATTAGATTTGTGATATCTTGAGAATTGAAGAAATGGGAGTGTTTCTAGTTTGATAGGAATTTAACAGAGTAGCCAGAGGGCCTCGGCCACTGACCCGGCAAGTAAGTTTTTGGGCATACTTCTATTAGTCTCATCATAAAACCGTTCATAGTCATAGAAAGCACTAGGCCAGGCGCATATGACTAAATGCATGCCAAAATTAATTGTCTAAGTCTTCAATTCTTTTACAGGGCATGGAAATAGCCTATTTTGACATTTTATTGATAAAAAGAGGATCGGAATTTTTCAACTTGACCCTATCAAATGCTACCAAATCAACTTCTGACTCTTCCATTCCTAATTCCTAAATGTCATACTCGTCATAGGAGGAGTTGGAAAAGGGCCTGACATTAGCATAATGAAGGCCTCCATGCAGCCCTATCAGCCCTATTCGGCTTATGCACTGTGCTGCCACCTGGGGCTGCCCTGTGGCACTACTGCAGTTCCGCTTTTTGCCACTAGAGGTCGCCACAGGTGGCGAGGCAAGGAACCGCCCTTGTCTCTCCTCCAGTGTACTCTGTAGCTCCATGATACAACCTACCGCCAGCCAGCGTCAGGACATCCCCTGGGGGTCATATTGGGGTCTGAGACCTTTTATCTCATATATATAACACTAGAGGGCACCACATTGATAGGGCTATAGTGAGAATCATATTGGGTAATTAGTGCATTGGTGGCAGCACTGTGCTATGGGGGAGGCCTTGCCCCTATGTATGTTCTAGGTAGCTGCCTTCAGATGTGTCAGAAAGGTTGGAGAGGTGAGGCATATGTAATCAGCTACAGTTACTTACCTAGTTACTCTATCAACATAACAATGATAATTTGTTAAATGCCAATATTGAGGCATTCTAGACATACATGATACATGTGTGTCTAATTCATTTGAAAAAATCCTCCGGCCACCCTACCTACTGGGTGCCAGGACAGAACTCAGTTACTAGGAATCTGCAATTTAATCATGGTTAAATGCCAGAATTGTGGCCATGGTTACCATGGGAATAGCAAGAGCTGCCTGGATGTGGTCAACCCACTCCTGAGCATAGAACCAGTACACAGGAGGAGGCACAGGACACTTTACCTGGGGACACCTCAGGCCAGGCCATGGACACCGGTGGCCATGGTGGAGAGGTGGGAGGAGGGGGTGACCGACAACAACAGTCCAGCCTGTCACACCCCCCTCCAGACCAGAGAGAACCTGAGGAGGTCCTGGAGGATCGTATTGCAGCTGCAAGGAGAGGAACGACCTCTTGCACCGCAAGAAGGACCTCATCGAGCTTAACAGGAGGTTAGCTGAAATTGAGCTTGACAATGCGGATCTGGAGCAGCTTGAATCCTCAAACCCCATGCCCGAAAGTCAATGTCGGAAGCAATATTGATCTATAAATAGGTTACATAACCTGCCATATCAATAAATATGCAATATAAACAACCCAGGACACTCATACTTAAGTTTAGATACCAAAGAAATACTTTTGATATTCAAATTCAAAGATTTACAAATTTGCTGATTTCGGCGTTGCATGGCCTTGCGCTGAAATTTCCCAATTTATATGCATGAGTAGTATAGTATGTATCGGAACGGGACTATAGTTAACTACTGTTTATTACTCAATCGACATGCAGCCAATCAGAGGCCTCCATTTGGTCACGTGACCCGTTGCCATGGTAACGTGACCTACTTAGGGCTCTCAGCCAATCAGAAGCCAGCATTCTGGGTGACCTACTGACCTACTTAGAAGCTCTCAGCCAATCAGAGGCCGGCATTCTGGTAACCATGGTAACGTGACCTGCTTACGTCACGTGACCTACTTAGGCTCAGCCAATCAGAAGCCGGCATTCTGGTAACTAGGGTAACGTGACCTACTTAGGGTTTGTTTGTAAACAACACCACGTGGCTCTCTTGTTTGTAAACAACACCACGTGACACGTGACTGTTTGTAAACAAACAACTTATATATAGAAAATAAACACAACAAGTTCCATGTTATGTTAAAATTATATTTTCAAAAAAAAAGCACATCTGTTACAGCGTCTATGTGTAACTACGCGCGTTCTCATTCAAACACTATAACACTATCATACCGTAGCAGCAGCAGGTAGGACTGGAAGAAAAGCAAGCGCACGAGCAGAAGCGACGACACCAGTTGCACCATCCGGCCGTCGCGTTGGTAGCCCTACTACTCGTCGCGCGTTCAACTGGAGGTTTAAGAGTGACAAATGACGATTCTTTGTCGACGCGACTGCTAACATCAGCATCGGCAGCAGCATCGGCAGCATCGGCAGCAGCATCGGCAGCAGCGGCAGCAGCCTCGGCAGCAGCTGTAGCAGCAGTAGCGTGAGCATTAGCAACAACAGCAGCAGCGACAGTAGCAAGGGCGGCAGAGCGGGCACTAGCAGCGTTATCAGCGGCGTCATCGGCAGCCGCAACAGCATCAGCAGCAGCAGCGTCGACATCGGTGGCATGAGTAGCTGCATCGGCGGCAGCAACAGCAGCAGTCACAGCCGCAGCGGCAACAACAACAACGTCATCACAACCAGCGTCACTAACAGCCGCAGTAAATGCAGCAGTAGCACGCTGAGCAGCACTAGCAGCAGCAGTAGCAGAGGCTACAGCATCAGCTTCACATTCGCGCGCCGCTTCGTCATTCCGCTTCATGTCACGGTAGCAACTTTCCATCATGGGGATCTGCAAATTGAGGCGCGGTGCTGGTGGTGGTAGTAGTAGTAGTAGTAGTAGTAGTAGTAGTAGTAGTAGTAGTAGTAGTAGTAGTAGTAGTAGTAGTAGTAGTAGCGTGAACGATGATGACGATGCCGAATACGGTTTCACTCCCCCATATATACCCTTACTCCCCCCTTTTTTTTTTTCAAGCCACCGGCCAGCTGCCCCCTCACGGCAGGTCTTTAGATCAGCCTTAAGTCGCTTACTACGCGGCTCATCATCCCTCTAATCGCATTTTCCAGCCGCCGGCCGGCTGACTGCTGACGACAGGAGAGGGTGATTTGTTTTTCTTTAGATTTAAGCCGCTTACCACACGCGCACCCTCTAGTCACAGACAGAGTGACAGAAAGGGAGGGGGTCGCTTTGTTCACGCTACCTGTAGTTGTTTTTCTATACACACGCTGAGCCCATGACCCGCTAATCCTTTATACAGGTAACACGCGTTCAACTAATTACTCTATTGTATGACAGTCGGTACACGGATTTAATTTTAAACCACCTTCCCATCTGGATCCATGTCTGGCGGGGTGGAAGGATCCAGCTGAAAAGCGTGATTAGGGCTTTTGTTTCTCTTATGATAGCAGCAGGTCAGCATGCGACAGCTGAAAATGTCAGACTCGCCGCTCCTATAAAAGACTGAGATGCGTCTCTCTTTCCACACACCCTTCTACCATCGCCGCCGACACCGCCACCGCCGGCCAGCCGACCGCCGCCACCGCCTGCAGTCACCGCCATCACGCCAGCAGGGAATTTCGAGCTGAGTCTGCTTATTGCTTATTTTTTTTGTTTGAGCTTTTTGTTTTTTAAAAATTTTTATTTTCACTCAGTCTTTTTTGTTTCGGAGGAAAGAAATATGGCGCTGCAGAGGGCGCGAGTTTCTAAAAGACGGTCGCGCGAACAAAGTGCTCTCCTCAACTGCCCGGCTATTTTTTTATCTCAAAGGAGAGAGCGTCACGTAGTTGAGGTTCACGCTTCTCTTGAAGCGTACCGAATTCTCGAGAAATGCAAAGCTGAGCGCCATCGTCGTTATACAAGAGCGGAAAAGGAAAACGTAGCGACATGGCCGAGAGCCGTCTTCTCAGAACAGCATTTACTCTACCATTGCATAACGGCCGCTCTCAGCGCCCCCACTCGTTGGGCGTTTCATGAAACGAAAGAGCGCCGCTACTCTCCTCACCCTGCCTCCTCTTATAAAGTGAGAATAAGTGCTATGAAACGATTCGACAAGCCGATCGGTTTCTTGGGAGCGACTGCAGCTCCCACTCGGTGGGCGCGCGTTGTGGCCGACGTGAACACGGTCTCTAAACGTTTCGACGTCGTCACTTGTTATCCCGCATATTGCAACGCAGCCGAATTGAAGAAGATAGGGACGCACTATTTTAAACCATACGCTCCAATATGTATTTGTCACCGCCGCGCTCACACGCCTTATTGCTTTTTCGAGACGATCGTGTCACAACACAGAAATAGAAAAAAAAGCGGCAAAGCGACGAGCTTTGCCTAAATGATCAAAAAAAAAATTAAAAAATAAAATAAAAAATTTATCTCCTCCTCCTCCTCTTCTTTTAAAAAAAAAAGAAAAAAAAAATTTGTATCAGACTCCTCTGGAGTCTGATACAAACATTTATGACTATTGAGTGAAAATAGAATTTTATCGCAAAAAAAAAAAAGAAAAAAAAGTCACTTCTGCCGCCGCTACTGTGACACCGGCCGGTATCAATAAAAAGGTCGGCTGACTTTTCTCCACAACCATTCACTACCGACCGTTCGAGTGAGAAACACAGCAGACAGTCAGACACACAACCGCTCTCTGACGCGTCCTGAAAAAAAACAAAAAAATGTCCAGTAGTAAAAGCAAACTCTTCACAGAAATTCATTTCGACGCTCGACTACAAGGACCCTTTAGTTGTATCATTAGCGGTCCGTCGGGTTGTGGAAAATCGCGCTTGGTGGATCAATTTCTGAGCGACGTGAACAATTTGGTCACGCCGCCGGTGGAAAAGACTTTTTACCATTACGGCGAGTGGCAACCTCTGTTTGAAAAAATGCAAAATCAGTACGGTGTGGAATTCAGAGAAGGTCTTCCTAGCAAAGAGTCTATAGCGGGAGACGTGGAAGTAGCAGAAGACGCTTTACGACCCCACACTCTACTGATATTGGACGATCTGATGAGCAGTTCCAATCAACAAGTGGTAGCCGACATCTTTACTAAATACTCGCATCACTGGAACGTGAGCGTCATATACATCACTCAGAACCTATTCCAGAAATCACCCGACTTTCGAACTATGAGTCTGAACGCTCACTACATGATCGTTTTCAAGAACCCGCGCGACATGGGGCAAATAGCTAGTCTGTCTCGCCAGGTGTTTCCGTCCAACGCGGCGGCCCTCTCTAGTATATTTACCCATGAACTCAAGCGACCTCACTCATACCTCCTTCTGGACTTCAAGCAGTCAACACCTGACGATCTGAGAATACGCTCCTCTTTGACGTCCATACACTCTCAGCTAGTGTTCGTACCGCTAGACAAAAAAAAGAACAAGAGAAAGCAGTAGCAAAAAAATGTCTTCTCATCTACTCGAAAGACACTTTGGTACTCTCAAGCACTTAGCTAAGTGCTCGCCAAAGGACTGCTCGCATCTAATAGACTCTGGAAGCGACGATCTGATTGCAGCGTTAAGTGAGATCTGTCACAATTTACTGGTAGGGAACATCCCGCTCAGCGACAAACAACTGGACAAGCTTCGAGAATCGGCTGACGTGTTGAGGGAGGTCGGCAAAAAATCTACGCCCATCAAAAAAAAGAGACGCGTCTTGGTACAAGAGGGAGGTTTCCTCATTCCGGCTCTCATAGGGATGGCCTTACCGCTTATAAAGAGCATTCTCCGTATATGAGACACCTCATTCGACACCTACTCGCCGACAGCACCACCACCACCACCACTACCGCCACCACCAGCGTCATTGCCACCGTCGTCCCCATGACGGACTCAGAGCAGCAACAACACTACAAACGTTTAGCGCTCGTGGATCCTGAGACGCTCTACAAATCATCACGAGCAGGTCTACTTCATCATGTGCCCGCTGCTGCTGCTACTACTAGCGCTGCTACTACTGCAGTCGCTGCTGCTAGTACTTCTACTGCTCCAAACCTTCCTCCTCTTCCTGATGAGTGCACTGAAAAGAACGAGAGTTCCGCTCCTGCCACCGCCGCCCGCCTACCTGCCGACATGGCCTATTACCACAAGCAGGCAGAACAGTCCCTTCATCCCGACGCGGCCTTGCACCAGGTGCTACAGTTTATCTACAGGGACTTGGATTTAGTGTTGAACGACCCCACTTTGGAATCGCGCGAGAAAATGTTGAAATACCGAAGGTTGTTGAATAGATTGCAATTTTTTCTCGCGAATCCCCACAACAGCAACATCTCTTCGTCCTACTCTTCTTCGCCCCCGGCTCACCTCCGTCAGTCTGCTGAAGAGGCCAGCGCGTCCCTACTCGAGCGGTTGGTGAACCAAGTTCCCAAGAGGAATCGCACTCGGACCGTGGCGCTGTACAAACAATTGGAGAAATCCGGTGTGATCAAGTGGAACGAGGACGGTGCGGTGCGCGAGATGTCGGGTCGGAGAATACCACCTGAGCATCGCATCAACATAGTGGACTTACTGAACGACGCTGCCAGGTTCAGGAAGACGGCGCCCAGACCGGCGGGCTACTCGCCGTTCACGAAAGCGCTGCGCGAAGCAGTTCCCACAGACTCCTTGATCGGAAACCATCTGTATAAAGCGAGCGGACCTGGCCGAAGTTTGGACACACGGCTTGCTGACAGAGGTCGGAAACGACCGAGCTTCGACTCGGAAGAAGGAGAAGCAGCAGCAGCAGCAGCAGCAGTAGCAGCAGCAGACTCTTCTCTCCAGGTGGACGATCAATCCTCTGACGACGAGGAGGACGACAGTGAACTTTTCCAAACTCCGACTTCCTATAGGAGCGTGGCGAGTAAGAAAAGGAGAGGGCGCAACCGCCTAGCTCGTCGTTCACGCCCTCAACAGGCCCACCATGGGCAAACCAGTGAAGAGACTGACCAAGAAGGAAAAAGAAAAGAAGCGCGTAGTAGCTAGATATACCGACGTCAAAGCGCCCTCCAGTTTCACTAGCGTGACTAAACTCCAGAAACATCATTTTCGCCACCTGAACCCGGCCGTCATCCGAGATGCTTTAGTGTCGCTGGACGCCTACACTAAACATAAACCCATTCGGAGAAAATTTGCAAGGAACAAGACTATAACCGGCGCAATCGATCAGCAGTGGCAGATAGATCTGATGGACATGCAAGCTTTGGCGTCTCACAACGACCGCTTCCGGTACGTGGTGACGGCGATCGACGTTTTCTCTAGGTACGCGTGGGCCGTTCCCATTAAATCCAAGAGCGGCGCTGATGTCACCGAGGCCTTCCGAGAGATGACAGGCACTGGCGAGAGACGACCGCGCACTGTTCAGACAGACAAGGGGAAAGAGTTTTTGAACAAGATCTTTCAAGATCACTTGAAGAGCGAGGGCATAGAGTTCTTCACTGGCGAGAACGACGACATCAAAGCTAGTCTAGTGGAGCGCTTGAACCGCAGTCTGAAGGAGAAGCTGTGGCGTTATTTCACACACAAGCGCACGTATCGCTACGTAGACGTACTGCACCATGTAGTGTCTTCTTACAATCGCACTCACCACAAGACGTTGAAAATGGCGCCGGCTCAAGTCAGCTCGGAAAACAGCGAAACAGTTTTCTACCGACAAGATCTCCCAACTAACAAACAAATCGACGAAATATGGAAAAAGAAGAAAAAAACAAAGACGTCCGCCGTCGACGTCATCGCTCCGGGTGACAGAGTGAGGATGTTGAGAACTAAAGGCGCCTTCGACAAAGGGTACGAGGGAAACTGGCGCGAGGAAGTGGTCGACGTTGCTAAGACGTTGGGAAGCAGAGGGTTCTAGCTGAAAGACGACAAGGGCGAGGAGATAAAAGGCGTCTTCTACCCGGAAGAGGTTCAGAAGGTGTACAAGAGTCGTTACGACAACAACTACCTGATAGACGAGGTGTTGCGCCGCAAGACCGTCGACGGTAAAGAGTTAGCTTTCGTACGTTGGTTAGGTTACGACGACAAGTTCAACGAGTGGATCCCCGTCAAAAAAATAACGTAGAAAAAAAATAAATAAAAAAAATGAACATCACTCTACCTAGCAACAGCTCTATGGAGTATTATCCTGACAACAGCTTGACGTCTTTCCGAACTCACTTCGACTCGCCGCTCCTTCTGCCCGAAGCGTACGAAGCGGCTCTGACTGAGATCATCCTCCCTACAGAATGGACTAACGTGCACGACGACGACTTGATCATCGTTGTTCCTCTGCGCACCAAAGGTTCGCTAGAGGAGGCGATCCAGGTTTTAAAAGAAACTAAATTCTCCGAAGGAAAAAAACCACAGGTAGACTGGAGGGGAATGAAAAACGTGAACGGTCTGAGCAAGCTAACGTTCAGCTCAAAATTCCCGCTGAGCTGGAAGGAAGCGAGCTATGTAACGGTGGAAGAGATATCAGACACGTCGGAAGAGCAGCAATTGAAACCGGAAACAAAAAGGTTCAAGAGAGAGGTCGACTTGAGACAGACGAATGCCGTATACAAGCAGTTCTTGTCCCCGGCGGTGAAGAAGAAGGCGATCAGCGATCAAGCAAGACAGATGATCGAAGAGATGGAGAAAGACATGGGAGTGCGCAGTTTCATGCCAAACATATTCGAGATACCTCCTATTTTCACCGGAAGCAACCACACCCTAATCGAGCGCTTGAGTGAGACGTTGCGAGATGACAGACTAGAGGGCGACAGCTTCTTGCTCAAACCGATGCGGATCTTATCGTACGACGCCAAGACGAAACGCGTCACCATCAAACCGCCGAGACACTGTGCTGTCCTGCTGAGTCAGCATCTCGCATGCGTTCTAGGCTTCGGAGAGAAGACGTGTTTCGCGTCGCCGACTACCGGCGCCTACTCGATGGATGTTTACGGGGACGTGCACTCTGTGTACATATACACCGACATGATCCAGGAGAGACGTGTGGGCGACATGCAAGTGCCGCTGTTACGCTGCGTGGCGGTGGACAGAGGCGGAAAGCGTCGAGGTGGCGTGCAAGCTATCAGTTTTCCCCATTTGGATTATTTCCCCTTGAAATCCAAGAGGTTTACCGAGGTCGGCATCTATTTAAGAGACCGATCCGGTCATTCCATCCCATTCGGTAGAGGCGAGGTGACCGTGACACTTCATCTGAGACCTATTGAGCGCTGAAAGAGAGATAAATGATGCGTCAACGCGTTCCGTACTTTCCACCCAGGCGCACCGTCGGCAGAGGGTACAGCGATTACTACAACGCGCAGCTGGGCAACGGCGTCAACGTGTACAGCGGGCGCTCTTTCCAGAGCGGGCACGGTTTGGGCGGCGCTCTGTTAGGTCTGATGCGCTCGGCTACCCCGCTATTGAAGTCGGTGGGAAAAACGCTGCTCCGCGCCGGTGTGGGCGTAGCTAAAGATGTGCTGGCGGGTCGGACTTTAAAGAGCAGCGTGAAAGACCGAGGCGCAGGCGCTCTGAAGAGACTGGCGAGTACGGCGTTCTCGGGAGGAAAGACGCCTGTCGCGTCTAAGAAAGGGTCGAAACGTCGCCGGCATTCTCCTCAGACGGGCGGTGGCTCTTGCAAGAGACGTAGAGGGGATGTATTCGACCGGTAAGCGCCTAGGCGTTCAGGTATAAATAAAAAGACTGGAGGCGGCCGGCGTCAGTCTGTCGGCCGCGTGAAGAGAGAACACAATGGCTTACGTACACGAGAGCAGTAACGAGTGCGCGCTCTCTGAGCTCGACCTGCACACCGTAGCGCCGACTCAGACTACTATCTTAAAGTCGTCTTTCCTGGGGATAGAAACAAAAAACTCTTTAGAGGATGGAGGTAACATAAATTTCACCATCAACAAGTCGCAAGAGTACACAGACCTGAACGAGAATTACCTTCATCTGGAATGTCAAGTGCTGAAAGCGAACGGAGCGGCGATCGAGGACACCGACGCGGTAGCTCCGGTGAACAACTTGGCTCACTCGCTCTTCAAAGACGTCCAAGTCTCCATCGGCGGTTTCAAAGTGTCTGGCAACACCGAGACCTACCCTTACCGAGCTTACTTGGAAGGGTTACTCAACTACAACAAAGACGTGAAGGACGGCGTCATGAGCGCCCAGGGGTGGCATGAAGATACGCCCGGTCAGTTTGACACGTTGACTGACGCGAATGCGGGGTACAAAGCGCGCAAGAAGCTAATCTCCAACAAGCGCTTTTCGCTGATGGCGCGACTGCACTTTGACCTGGCTCATCAACCGAAGCTCATCGTTGGAGAGACAGAAATCAATCTCACTCTGAAACAAGCGGCGCCCTCTTTCTATCTGATGTGCGCCGCTGACGGAGGCTACAGCTTGAAGATCTACAAAGCAAAGCTCTACGTGCGACGCGTGCTGGTGGCGGACGCTGTAGCGGAAACGCACGAGAGAGCGGTGATAGAACACGGGCCCTTCGACTACCCGGTGAACAGAGTGGAGGTGACGACGTACGCCATCCCTCAAGGTAACAGAGATCACAGCTACACGCACTCCAACACAGGCCAGCTTCCCAAGTCGATGATGATTTGCTTCCTTGACCACGACGCCTTCAACGGTAGCTACACCAAGAACCCGTTCGAGATGAAGCATTACGACATCAGCTCGCTTCAAGTGATAGTGAACGATCAGAAAGTGCCGAACGACGCCTACGTGCCCGACTTTAAGACCAAAGCGGCCGTGAGAGAGTACTTGGCGCTACACACGGAAACGGGGATGTACGAGGGCGCGCGCTCCTGCGGTATTTCATACGATCAATTCCTGAACGGTTACACGGTGTTCCCCCTCGACTTAACCCCAGACAGATCGCACGACGGGTGTCGCGTGAACCTTATAAGAGCGGGTCAGCTGAGGGTGGAAGTCAGTTTCCGCTCGGCGCTACAAGCGACAACAACGGTGCTACTCTACTTGGTGTACGACAACGTCGTCGAGCTGACCCGAGATCGACACCCCGTCACCGACTACCACATGAACTGAAGACAAGACGGCGGTACTTGGCGTATCGTATGAACACGCTTGAAATAAGCAGAGTGTTGAAGGAAAACGTTCACACAAAACATCGTTTCCTGGGCGTTTTCTCTTGTGACACTATTCCGAAGCACCCTATCAAAGACACTTGTTTCGTGAGCAACACAGATCCGCAACATTTACCAGGTCAGCATTGGGTGGCGTTTTATGTGTCGAGCACGGGTGAAGTGTACTACTTTGATTCCTTCGGCTTACCGCCGCTGAGTGCGGAGTTCTTGTCTTTCGTGGAACGCTCTGCTCCGTTCAAGTGGCAAAGAAACCGCATTCAACTACAAGACACTTCTGCTGACACCTGTGGACCTCATTGTGTTCATTTCCTAATTGAAGCATGTCGAACAAGAAACCCCAAGAAGTGCGTCATGCGCATGAGCAAAATCCCAAAGCTGAGCGACCGGGCCGTGAGTCAGAAGCTATCGATGATGCTGTTGTGACGGGTTGTTGCGATGGCGGCCGTTTCATGGAGGCAAAGATTCTCTGCCTTGCCGAAATGGTGTTGGATTTATCCAAAGTCGTGCAATGTCTATTGGAGAGAAGTCGTCCGGGGTGTGGTGGTGCGAGTGACGGCGGCGTGAGACTTTGCGGCCTGTTGAGTTGCTGCAAATCGAAGAAGCAAGCTAAAAAAGCATAAACTTGTGTGTTTTTTCTGATTGAAATGAAAATAAAGAATAAAATGAAAAGAAAAGAAATTATCTTGTTGTGTTTTTATTTCTATATATAAGTTACATAACTTTTTTTTGTTTGTTTGTTTACAAACAGTCACGTGTCACGTGGTGTTGTTTACAAACAAGAGAGCCACGTGGTGTTGTTTACAAACAAACCCTAAGTAGGTCACGTTACCCTAGTTACCAGAATGCCGGCTTCTGATTGGCTGAGCCTAAGTAGGTCACGTGACGTAAGTAGGTCACGTTACCATGGTTACCAGAATGCCGGCCTCTGATTGGCTGAGAGCTTCTAAGTAGGTCAGTAGGTCACCCAGAATGCTGGCTTCTGATTGGCTGAGAGCCCTAAGTAGGTCACGTTACCATGGCAACGGGTCACGTGACCAAATGGAGGCCTCTGATTGGCTGCATGTCGATTGAGTAATAAACAGTAGTTAACTATAGTCCCGTTCCGATACATACTATACTACTTGCATGGCTTACTATTAGTACTCTCAGTCACTAGTACCTAGATTATTTAATTTTATCAAGTCTGTCAGTACTGACCAACTCACCCTATTCTTTCCATTGTAGGCCAAGTCCTTTTGAGTAAGGCATCAGTAGCTATTAGTCATATGTTGTTTTGCCTCAGTAATTCTTGAATAGCACTTAGTCATGCCTGACCAATGTCTCTATAACTAACCTGGGATAGCCACTGCAGACTAAGGGCCAGGGCTGTTAGATTAACTGTGTTCTGTGGACCACTCAATTAATATTTATATCATGTATACATGCAGCTCACATAAGGGCCCTAACTGGCCATTGACTGATGATATACTCCTCCCCAACCGTTCAAACGCCCTAGTACTTGTCGTTTTAAACCAATGCAGTTGGGCCACTCAAAAAAATAAACTGGTTTCTCATCACTGCGCGCATCATGAAAAACCTTTTTTCTCTCTTTTTTTAAAGATTTTCAATGAAAAATGTGTCAAAAAGTCGACGAATTTGGCATATTTGGTATCAAATTAAAGACTAGAATGTCAGTAATGCAGTGAACTATGAATAACTTACAATATAACACTTTTTGTGTATCGCTAAACTACTAATATGTGAAATTCATTCACGAAAAGTCTTAATTTCCCTATACATTTTGGCCCTCAGTGAAAAAAAAAAAAGATAAAATAAAAAACGCCCTCGTCATATTTTTCACTACCGAGTGATGAGAAACAACTTTTTTTTTTTGAGTGGCCTCACCAACTAGTTGTGAGTCGGGGGGGGGGGGGGGGGGGGCTCTTTCCCCAACCACCTTTTTTGTGGGCTATATGGGCCTACTATAAAGGCAACACAATAGTTTGGGTGTTTGACAGTAGGCAGATACGAGATAGGCAGATTATAGAGTAAGACTACTGTAAACGTATTTTACTCCGCGCTGTACATATTTTCGGGGAATTTAAAATTTGCGAATATTAATCCAGTGAAGTTATATAACTACTGTAATCCAAAAATCGTGAATTTAAATCCGCGCGAAGATGTACTTTATAGGCAAATCGCGAAAATATATCTGCGCGAAAATATCTACGTTACAGTATTTAGACTGCGCTCAGAACATTCCTTCACACATTCGGGAGAGAGATGCTTTTTTGCGAGTATTATTCTTCCCTAGCAAGGTCATGCTTAATTTACATTCACTACTCGACTGGATGCAAGCCACCAAACATACAATAAGTATACAAGTTAAAAGATTCATTAATCAGATACTCTATGGCGGAATGTGATTCTGATGCATCTCTAGAATTGAATTTGTAGAATTATGGGAATTTACAGGGTCAACACTTAATTTGCATGGTCAGGAATACAGTTTTTTTCTAATTGCTACTACTTTTTCCTGGTATTCTGTTTAGGAAATACACAATATAAGGTTTGTTGAATATTTTCTGCCTCCGAGGCCTGTAGGTTGCAACTGTAGTAAACAGTTTTGTCTCAAAGCAACATTTGTCGTCATCAATACATTACTGATGAGTAACAAGGACAAAAAGCATACTATACTAAAAGTGTGCTTTAGGACTGTAGTGAATCAAGGTTGGCAGTTAGAACAGTGACACACATAGTCCAGATGCTGCACCAGATTCTGTACGTCCACAAAGCCGCGCACACACTTGTAGCAGCTGGTGTGTGGATTGCCTGCAGCAGGTTGTATGTTGCTGTCTGCTGACCGGTGCGTGTTGACATGAGCGACTAGAGACGGGACCGTACAGAAACCCGACACACACACCTCACACCCTGCATGCACAGGTAGAGGGGCATGCACTGATACGTCACTCACCACTGTCTCGCAGCATGCCTTGTGTGTCTTCTTGTGTGAACTTAGTGCAGTCCTGCTCCTGAAACCCCTATTACAAACTGTACAGCTGTTGGCTTTCTCTCCAGTGTGGGTCAGCAGATGTTTCATACCCAGGTGGAATTTCTCGTGTGTCCTTAATGCACTGGAAGTCGTGAACTTCTTACAACATTTTGCACATGCATAGCCCCTCTCCCTTGTGTGTGTTCTCTGGTGCGTCTTTAGTCTATACACCAAGCTGAATGATTTACCACAGTCTGGACACACATGAGGTTTCTCACCTGTGTGATGGGACCGCATATGACTCTGCAGTGCACCTGTTTGTCTAAACCTCGTTCCACATACCTTACATTCAAAAGGCCGCTCTCCTGTGTGGCTCCTCATGTGTACTGTCAGTCCATTGGGGTGATTGAACCCTTTACCACAGTCTGAACACACATGAGATTTCTCCCCTAAGTGGGTCAGTATATGACTACTCAATGCACCCTTTTGTATAAATCTGCGACCACATATGTCACATTCAAAAGGTCTTTCTTTAGAGTGACTCTTCATATGCTGACGAAGACTGTCACTACGACCGAATGCTTTACTACAGAGTGAACACACATGGCGTTTCACTTTATTGTCTAAGTGGGTCATGCTATGTCTGTGAAGGTTGGTGTAATGGTTGAACTTTGCGTCACACACATCACACCTGTAGTGCCATTCCCCAACATGCTCCAAACTGTGCTTCTTCAACAGTAAACCATCAGGAAATTCCTCTTTACAGCCCTTACAAACAAAGCGTTTCTTTTCTGTGTGCTGGTTCTTGACATGCAAGTTCAAACTTTTTATTGTACTGAATCCTTGTCCGCAGTCTGAGCACGTACAAGGAGACTCACCAGTGTGCACTGCCATGTGAAGTTGTAACAAGGCTGGTATGAGAAATGCTTTGTTACATTGAGTACATTTATAAGGCTTCTGTTCTTTTTTATGGGTCCACATATGTTCCTTTAAACCGTCCAAACGTCTGTAGCGTTTGCCACAATCAGGACACACATGCAGTTTGCTGGAGTGCAGCTGCATGTGCTTTTTCAGAATCAAAGCCGACTTTAAGGTCTTTCCACAATCTAAGCACATGTGATCTGCTTGTCCAACATGACTCATCACATGTTGCTTTAGTTCATTTCCAGAACTGAACTCACTGTCACAAAAGAAACACACTATTGGCTCCTTCTTAAGATGCCACTTTTCATGGCACCTCAGCGATGTAGGGTCTCTGAAGCCTTTACCACAGTGTGAACACACATATGGTCGTTCTCCTGTATGACTCCTGGTGTGATAATTTAGAGCCCTCCGAGTAGCGAACTGCTTATCACATTCTACACATTTATGAGGCTTTTCTTCATCATGGGTAACCAAGTGACTCTGAAGATGACCTCTTTGCTTGAATGCTTTACCACACTTTGTACACAAGTGTGGTTTTTCATCTACATGAGTAAGCATGTGCTGTTTTACACAGCGTTTTGATGTGAATCTTTTCCCACAGTCTGAACAGGCAAAAGGCTTCTCCCTTTCAGTATGTATGAGCTGATGTATCTTTAAGACGCTTAAGTAAGGAAAGCCTTTACCACAGTCTGGACATTCATGGTGCCTTCCCCTTTTTCCATGGGTTTTCATGTGTGACTTCATATAGCTCAACTGGCTGAAGCACCTATCACATTTAGGACACTTATAGGGCTTGTTTTCTGTGTGGATTGCCATGTGCTTCTTTAGGCCTGATTGAAGTTTAAATGCTTTATCACAGACTGAACATATATGTGGTCTCTCTCCGGTGTGGGTCGCTATGTGTTTTTGTAGATTACCTGAAATGCTGAATCGCTTTCCACAAGTGGAACACTCATGTGGTTTCTCTCCAGTATGAGTGAGGATATGCTTATCTAAATTGCCTTTGGAACTGAATCGATTACCACAGTCTAAACACACATAAGGTTTTTCTCCTGTGTGGATCCTCATGTGCACCCTTAGATAACCTGATTTACCAAATTGTGCATTACACACCGAACAGGAATAAGCTTTCTCTCCCGTATGGGTTATCATGTGCTCTCTCACAGCAGTGGCTGTCTTAAATGCTTTACCGCATTCAGAACAAGCATGTGGCCTTTCTCCAGTGTGAGATAACATGTGTGCTTTCACGTGAGTTGCACCTTTAAACGTTTTCCCACAGTCTGGACACACATGTGACTTGTCGTCCGTGTGAACCAACATGTGGGACGTTAAATGATGTTTCCGCAGGAAACTCTTGTCACACTTGGAACAGGTGAAGTGTTTGTCCCCCTTGTGGATCAGTTCATGATGTTTGAGGTTTGTGCAGTTGCTGAAGTTTTTGCCGCAGTGTTCGCACGTGTAAGGTTTCTCCCCTGTGTGGGTCCTCATGTGGACAGTGACGTTAGTCACATGCTTCCCACAGTCTGGGCATGGTCGGGTCTTCTCGGCATACGGCATATTGAAGGCACTAGGTTAAGCCTTATTATAGTAAAGAAAAGTTGTGACCAGAGGCATGCAGTTGTATTAAAGTGGTCTGTATCTTTGTTAGTAGAGGTGGAGGTTATGTAATAGGTTAAGTTTGACTTTAGACAGTAGTTTATTCCGTTTACACCGACAATATAGATTGTGGTATAGACTGTAGTTAATTTTTCAATGGTGGAAATTCCTCTCCCTGAAGTTCCTCTTAAGCAGCGGTGACCTAGGAGAGAACAAAGCAGGCAGTAAGTGACAGTAAGTATCTTAACTCTCTATTATACAAACTGCCTCACAATATTTTAATGCATTATGCTCGTGTGCTTGCAGGTAATGAAACAACATTCATGCATCATGCCATTCCTATGGTGTCGATACAAGTGCAGCAATGCAGCACTGGTGAGTAATTTGTTGGTGCATCCAGATGACAAAGGAACATGAATATTGATGCATTCTGTGGCTCTTATAGGTAGTTATTGCATGCTTTTCTTTCAAAAATATAACTGCATGAAAGTTTTCTTATTTTGGACAGTAGTTGATTTGTGAACTATTTAGTACTTGATTTGTGAATTCATTTGGTGCTAAAGCATAGAATAAAAACATTGCCGATTTATACTTGTCCAAGAAAATGCATATCACATCTTTTGACAAAATGACATAGAACAAATTACTGATGTAAAAGTGGACTTTATTATGCAGGAGTTAGATTAACACTCTTTAAGACGTAAAAGATGTTTCACATGTGCAGTTATTTATTCATTATTGTCAGTGATAAAAGGGACCTTAATAATTTATTATTAACTATATCAGTCTATAATATACTCGTCTATGATATAATTGTAGAACCTCAGGGTTAGTGCAAAAACAGTGAGTAACCAGAGCCACTACATTACTCATACAATCTATACATGAAATGATTAGCTACTTATTTTGATGGTAATAATAACTACTGTAAAACCTCGCATATAGCCGCACCAGACTGATCCTATAAGCCGCACCAGCGAACTGACTCACGTACTACCCACGGCTGATACGTGAGGATTTACGTTACTGTAAAATCAAGCGTATAACTCTGTCTAATACATTAGGTTACTGTAGTACTGTTGTATACTTTGAAAAAGTATTATTTTACCCGCACCCCTAACCTGAAGGGCTTCATCACACATATAGTCATCAAGTGCTATGCGCGACATACCAAATAACAAGCTGTCTGCTTTAATTTACTAGTAATTCACTATTAGTTTCACCATGTCAGACAAAACAGGCCCTGCATGTTGAGGATGATTAAATCCCCACCTTGACTATACACTTGCTCTTACTGCCATTAGGGATACAGTAAATCTGATACCTACAAGTTGAGTTAATATTCCATTACATAGCAGTGTCGATCACACCATATATGCATAATACAAAATTGCAATGACATATAATCTTTAATATCAATATAAAATACAGATATCTTTTTGGAACAGAGGTACCTCATCGGTTATGAGGTTGAGCCATCCTGTCTTATAGCTAAACAGACAGCAAATGCTTTAGAGATCCGAAGAAAGCCAGCTCTTCAACGTGCTGAGAGTTGACCGATCATAAAAATTATGTTGGCTCCATCAAGAAATATACTTCAGAAAATATCAGGCAATGTTAGTGCTGAGAGTATTACCCTTACCTATCAGTGATAATCTAGGAAGAACTAGATAACTAGTTGGTAGGAACAAATTATACAATATAGATTTAGGTTAAAAGTAGGTCGTTAATAAAGATATTCCAACAGCACAATGTGATCTATTGCACTCTTAAAATCAAATTGAAGACTTATCCTAACACTTATCACAATCAGAGTTGGGTCATCAAAAGGCAGAGAATTTTTCTTCACTTTATCCTGATTGTTCGCCCTTTTCCTGAACTTCTTTTATGCATTATATCATCACAGTAAAGGCACAACATGGTGAGTCTTTTGCACTGGTCATCTGCTTAACATCTAGTAGCAAAAGGTGCAACCCTTTAACTTATTTAAAGCATAATGCAACATTTATCACCATGATGCATCGACACATTTAGGTCCACCATGACGACCCTTTGGTAGCATATTGATTGATTGATTGATTGGGTTGTTTAACGTCCAAGTGTACTTTGACGCCTGGGACATATCTCAAGCTGGCAAGGAGTCATCCACAAATAGTGGTAGTCTGCCTTGCAGTAGTAGGACAGGTATTTATATGCTGCATGCCCAATACAGCAGTGACTGAATCTATGGATGATCGAATCTATGAAATGAATGACCGCATCTATGAGGTGAGGGAGAAAACCGCTACCGGGGCACGTCCCCTACTCTTTTCGAAGGATAGCAAGTGTTCTTTTATTTGCCTGGTCCTACATACCTGGGCTAGTACCATGGTAGGCAGGGCCAGACAAACCACGGCCTTTGATATCTCAGACGTGGTTCACTGAGGAGGAGTCCCATGCCAGACCACCAGCAAGAAGGCCCGGGCCCGCGCATATGGGCAGCGGTTGCCAAACAGCTTACGTGACTGATCACAGCAGTAAGGCACGAGACCCCTCAAGTTTTGTCGCCTTTTACGAATCCGGTATGCCCATTGGTATTGTGGAAGGCTCCCGATGAAGTTATTCTTCTCCTTCATGCCCCCACCATGAAGGTCCCCACTAACACAGGGCATATTGATGCTGTAGTGCCGGCTTGATGTTTGAATGCAACCCCTCTTGATTAGATTACCAGGGCCGCATTCATGCATTGAAAAGACAAAGGGCATAACTATGCCATGCTTGAAGAGTTGTAACTTGTAATGAATCAAGGTTGGCAGTTAGAACAGTGACACACATAGTCCAGATGCTGCACCAGATTCTCTACATCCACAAAACCGCGCACACACTTGTAGCAGCTGGAGTGTGGACTGCCTATAGCAGGTTGTATGTTGCTGTCTACTGACCGGTGTGTGTTGAGATGAGCGACTAGAGCCGGGACCGTACAGAAACCCGACACACACACCTCACACCCTGGACCCTCAGGCAGGCAGGCACTAGGGCCGGCTGTCTTGCAGCACGCCTTGTGCATATTCTTGTGTAAACTCAGTGCAGTCCTGCTCCTGAAACGCCTACTACAAACTGAACAGCTTTTGGCTTTCTCTCCAGTGTGGGTGAGCATATGTGACTTCAACCCACCTTTTTGGCTACACCTTATATCACATATTGGACATGGATAGGGTTTCAAACCCAGGTGGAATTTCTCATGTGTTCTTAATGCACTTGAGGTCCTGAATTTCTTACCACATTCTGCACATGGATAGCCTCTCTCCCCTGTGTGTATCCTGATGTGGATCTTCAGCTGAGGTTTTGAGCTGAACCCTTTACCACAGTCTGGACACACATGAGGTTTTTCTCCGGTGTGGGTCAGCATGTGATTCTGCAATGCACCGGTCTGTCTAAACCTTGTTCCACATACCTTACATTCAAAAGGCCGCTCTCCTGTGTGGCTCCTCATGTGTACTGTCAGTCCATTGGGGTGATTGAACCCTTTACCACAGTCTGAACACACATGCGATTTCTCCCCTAGGTGGGTCAGTATATGACTACTCAATGCACCCTTTAGTCTGAAACTGCGATCACATATGTCACATGCAAAAGGTCTTTCTTTGGAGTGACTTTTCATATGCTGCTGCAGACTGTCACTACGACCGAATGCTTTACTACAGATTGAACACACATGGCGCTTCACTTTCTTGTCTAAGTGGGTCATACTATGTCTGTGAAGGTTGGTAGAATGGTTGAACCTAGCATCACACACTGCACATTTGTAGTGCCATTCCCCAACATGCTCCAATCTGTGCTTTTCCAACTGTAAACCATCAGGAAATTCCTCTTTACAGCCCATGCACAAGTAGCGTTTCTTTTCTGTGTGCTGGTTTTTAACGTGCAATTTCAAACTTGTCAGCGTACCGAATCCTTTCTGGCACTCTGTACATGTATGAGGAGACTCACCAGTGTGCACTGCCATGTGCAGCTTTAATATGCCTGGTACAAGAAACGATTTGTTACATTGGGTACATTTATGAGGCTTTTGCTCTTCTTTGTGGGTCCACATATGTCCCTTCAAAGCGTCCAAATGTCCGTAGCATTTACCACAGTCAGGACACACATGCAGTTTCTTGTCAGTGTGAAGTGAGCTGTGCCTTTTCAGAGTTTGAGAAGATTTATAGGTCTTGCCGCAGTCCAAGCACATGTGATCTGCCTGTCCAACATGACTTTTGACATGTTGCTGTAATTCCTCCCCAGTGCTGAACTCGCTATCACAGTAAAAACACACTATGGGCTTTTTCTTAACATGGGTCCGTTCATGGCATCTCTGCGTTGATGGGTCTTTGAAGCCTTTACCACAGTGTGAACACACATATGGCCGTTCTCCTGTATGACTCCTGGCATGGATTGTTAGAGCAGCCCTAATAGAGAACTGCTTATCACATTCCACACACTTATGGGGCTTCTCTTCCTGATGAGTAACCATGTGAATTTGAAGATTACTTATTTGCTTGAACGCTTTACCACACTTTGTACACAAGTGGGGTTTTTCGTCTACATGCATAAACATATGCATCTCTACACGACGTTTGGATGAAAATCTTTTCCCACATTCCAAACAGGCAAAAGGTTTTTCTCTGGCAGTATGTATGAGCTGGTGCTTCTTTAAGATGCTCAAAAAAGTGAACTTTTTACCACAGTCTGAACATTCATGGTGTCTCACCCTTGTTCCATGGGCTTTCATGTGTGTCTTCATATAGCTTGACCGGCTGAAGCACTTACCACATTTAGGGCACTTATAGGGCTTGTCTTCTCTGTGGATTGCCATGTGTTTCTTTAGGTCACCCTGATGTGTGAATGCTTTGCCACAGACTGAACACATATGGGATTTCTCTCCTGTGTGGATCACCATATGTAACTTGAGATTACCTGAACTGCTAAATCGCTTTCCACAAGTGGAACACTCATGTGGTTTCTCTCCAGTATGAGTGAGGATATGCTTATTTAAATTGCCTTTGGAACTGAATCGTTTACCACAGTCTGAACACACATAAGGTTTTTCTCCTGTGTGGGTCCTCATGTGCACCCTTAGATAACCTGATTTACCAAATTGTGCATAACACACCGAACAGGAATAAGCTTTCTCTCCCGTATGGGTTATCATGTGTTCTTTCACAGCAGTGGCTGTCTTAAAGGCCTTACCGCATTCAGAACAAGCATGTGGCCTTTCTCCAGTGTGAGATAACATGTGTGATTTCAAGTGAGCTGCACCTTTAAACGTTTTCCCACAGTCTGAGCACACATAGGACTTGTCGTCTGTGTGAACCAACATGTGGGATGTTAAATGAACTTTCCGCAGGAAACTCTTGTCACACTTAGAACAGGTGAAGTGTTTGTCCCCCTTGTGGATGAGTACATGATGTCTGAGGTTTCCTGAGTCCTTGAAGTTTTTGCCGCAATGTTCACACGTGTAAGGTTTCTCCCCTGTGTGGGTCCTCATGTGTACAGTGAGGTTAGCCACATGCTTCCCACAGTCTGGGCATGGCCTTGTCTTCTTAGCATACGGCATATTGTAGCCTCTGTTGAGCTCTGTTTAGCAGTTGAGAGATTGCTGTGACAAGAGATAGTGTCACAGCGATCTCTTTTTTTGGCAGTAGTGGTAGTAGGTTGTTTAGCAGATTATGTTTGACTTTGGACAGTAGTTTTTCTCTATAGACCCATTATTTATGTCTTTGGGTCTGGGTATTGATTGTGGTTACTGGTTCTACAGGTGTTTGTTCCCAGGATTCGATTTTCCAGAAGGTCCTCCTTAATGGCAGCAGCTGAGACCTAGGAGAAAGCAAAGCAGGCAGTAAGTGTCAGTAGGTTTCACAACATGTCTTTTTCATCTTAACGCTATGCTGTTGGTGTACAGGGTCAGTATGATACACCAATGCATTATCATCCGGTACTTTGTTGGTGCATTAGGGAGTGTTCATTTATTAGTTACAGGGGGAGGGCATAAAAATGTCCAACCCCTCTTGAGGGGGGGGGGGGGGTAAAAAATTCTAACCCTCTTAAGGGGGGGCCCTTTTATGCAAAAAAGCCTACGCGTTACTATACCCGGTAGTTCAAAGGGGGGGGGGGAATGTTCACAGATTATGTAGGCCTTAAAGGTACGTGTTGCATTTTCTTTACGAACTATAAGGCATGCTAAAGGGTTTCTTCTTAAAGGTAGTGAGCTACTTAACTAAAGAACATTTGCATCCATCATGTCACACTATATCACATCTTTTGACAAAATGACAACGGAGAACAGACAGGGATGAAGAAGGCACGCACGGGTTAGCTCTCCCAAGTGAGAGGACAGACGTTCAGAGCGTTATCTTAATAAGACTTTTAAGACAGTCTGAATAGTCTTAACTTTAGTAGAGGCCGCTTATGTCATTAAAAATAAATAATATTTTGAAAGTATTACTATTACGACTAGTATGTAATGGGGGGCTCTGCCCCCCAACCCCCGTTTCTTTTTCTTCTTTTTCTTCTTTTTCTTCTATTAGAGACATCCTGAGTTCCTCTGAGCTGGTTGCTGGCTTGAAATGATTTATTTTTAATGATAAGAGCGGCCCTGGGTAAGACACTGAATTAAGACTTTAAGATGTCTTATTAAGATAACGCTCTGAACGTCTGTCCTCTCACTTGGGAGAGCTATCCAGTTTTTGCATGAAGAAGTGAACTTTATTATTCTGAAGTTAGATTGACATATCTAAAACACTGAAAGTTGCCTTAGATCTGTGGTTATTCCTTCACAATCGTAAGCTAGAGAGGGAAGCACAATAATTTGTTACATTAGTCTATAATGTACTAAAGTCTACGATATAATCATGGTACCTCAAGGTCTAACATGTCGGTGCCTAACCAGAACCACAATACAATCTACACATAGACTATCAAATGATTAGCTCTACTTACTTTTTATGGTAATAATAGCTAGGCCTACTGTGAAATCAAGAGCATATTACCTAGATCTCTAATTATGGCTATTAAGTATTATAGTTTACTTCTAAAACCCCTTCTATGACCCACATCCCCAACCGGGCATTTTCTTAAAAGTACCAACACAAAGGGTGCATCTGTGGTTGTATCCCATATAAGTAACCCACGTAAGCAGTATGAAGGTATGCAATAAGTCATGAAGTGTTATGTAGCTGCCCCTGCTTCAATCTACCAGCAATTCACCATTAGTTTTATTATGTAAGTAAAAACATGCCCGCGATGTTGAGCGTACTTAGGAAGTAGGGGGTAAAAAACTCTCACCATCCCCCCTGTTGTTAAAAATTTACACTCTCTTAAACTGCACCATGGCTATATACTAGCTCCTCTAAGGCCATTCGTGCTACAATAAATCAGATATTTGGAAGTTAAATATGTTAATTTTTAACTGATAATGGGGGGGGGGGGGGAAGCGGAGATTCAATGTGCCCTCAAAAGCTTTGAAGAAAAATATAAGTTTGCCACTGCTTATGACAAGCATCGAGACAACAGAAAGGTCTCACAAATATTAACTGTAGAACCATATTGTATATCATCAAACAGGACGGCACCCATCAACTCTATATATTCCTATATAAAAACTGTGAATAATGCCATCAATGCTAACTCGGTGCTGACATGAATGTATCTTTACATTAGTCAATAAAGCCATCTTGAATTTTTAATCTCGGTGTTGAGACGACTATCAGCATCAGACTAAATGTGAGAATGTGTTGGCTACATCATGATTACGACAATATAAGTTCTAAGGCAATGATAATGCTGAAAGTATTACCCTTCTCTCTAGCATTAGTTATCTAGGTCATGTTCCAGCAATACACATTTACTACATGACTGGATGCAAGGGGAAACAAAGTACACAGAATCAATTCAAGTTAAAAATACAACACTACTAGGATGTTACAATGTGAATGTATTGCAATCTAAAATAAACCCTAACACTATTTACGGGACTGTACTCAAAGCTGGGTCATCAAAAAGTAGACTTTTTCTTCACTTTATTTTGCCCATTTTCCTGACCTTCTGTCATGCATTATATCATCATAGTAGAGGTACAATATGATGTGTCTTTTGTATACTTCTGCACTGCAGTCATCCGGATGCTTAACATCTGATTTTGGCAGCAAAAGATGTAGCCCATTAACTTATTAAAGGGTCATGAAGCAACATTATCTACATAGTAAGGGTTAGAAGTGAGAACGCTTTGGTAGTGTATCAACGTGGTAGGCTTAGCTAAATGTATGAACGCAATCCTTCTGAGTGACTCACAAGGGCTACATTCATACATCACAAGAACAAAGAGCATAAGGCATTAAAACACTATTACAAGTTTGAAGAGTTTTAAATTGTAGTGAATCAAGGTTGGCAGTTTGTGCAGTGACACACATAGTCCAGATGCTGCACCAGATTCTGTACGTCCACAAAGCCGCGCACACACTTGTGGCAGCTGATGTGTGGACTGCTTTGTGTGTCAATTGCCATTGTCTGGTGTGTGTCAACATGAGTGACAAGAGCACTAACTGTGGAGAAACCTGACACACACAGTTCACACCCTGCACACACAGGCAGGGAGCCTGATATGGCACGAGGGGCTGCCTTATAGCATGTCTTGTGCGTCTTCATATGTGCATCCAGTGCTGGTCTGCTCCTAAAACGTCTACTACAGACTGAACAGTTAGTCTCCCTGGTGTGGCTCTTCATATGTGATTTCAACCCACCTATTTGACTGCAGCATATACCACATATTGGACATGAATACGGTTTCAAACCAAGGTGGAATTTCTCATGGGTTCTTAATGCACTTAAAGTCCTGAATTTCTTACCACATACTGCACATGGATAGTCTCTCTCCCCTGTGTGTATCCTGATGTGGATCTTCAGCTGAGGTTTTGAGCTGAACTCTTTACCGCAGTCTGGACACACATGAGGTTTCTCTCCTGTGTGTGTTAGCATGTGACTCTGCAGTGCACCTGTCTGTTTAAACCTTGTTCCACATACCTTACATTCAAATGGCCGCTCTCCTGTGTGGCTCCTCATGTGTACTTTCAGTCCATATGGTTGATTGAACCCTTTACCACAGTCTGAACACACATGAGATTTTTCCCCTAGGTGGGTCAGCATATGACTACTCAATGCACCTTTTTGTCTGAATCTGAGATCACAAATGTCACATATAAAAGGTCTTTCTTTAGAGTGACTCTTCATATGCTGACGAAGACTGTCACTACGACCGAATGCTTTACTACAGAGTGAACACACATAGCGCTTTACAGTATCACCTGAGTGTGCCATGCTATGGCGGTAGAGGTTATTGGGATGGTTGAACCTCATATCACACATTGTACACCTGTAGTGCCTGTCTCCAACATGTTTCAATCTGTGCTTCTTGAACAGTAAACCATCTGGAAATTCCTCTTTACAGCCCGTACACACAAAGCGCTTCTTTTCTGTGTGACTGTTCTTGACATGCAAGTTTAGCTTTATCAATGTACTGAATGCTTGTCTGCAGTCTGTACATGTATGAGGAGACTCACCAGTGTGCACTGCCATGTGCAGCTTTAATATGCCGGGAAAAAGAAATGCTTTATCACAAAGAGTACATTTATAAGGCTTCTGTTCTTTTTTATGGGTCCACATATGTTCCTTTAAACCGTCCAAACGTCTGTAGCGTTTGCCACAATCAGGACACACATGCAGTTTGCTAGAGTGCAGCTGCATGTGCTTTTTCAGAATCAAAGCCGACTTTAAGGTCTTTCCACAATCTAAGCACATGTGATCTGCTTGTCCAATATGACTCCTGACATGCTGCTTTAGTTCATCTCTGGAATTGAACTCACTGTCACAGAAGGAACACACTATTGGTTCCTTCTTAAGATGCCACTGTTCATGGCGTCTTAGCGATGATCGGTATTTGAAGCCTTTACCACAAATAGAACACACATATGGTCGTTCTTCTGTGTGACTCCTGGCGTGGATTTTTAGAGATTCCCGAGTAAAGAACTGCTTCCCACATTCCACACACTTATGAGGCTTCTCTTCCTCGTGGCTAACTAGGTGCCTGTTTAGATTACGTACAGTTGTGAACCCTTTTCCACACTTGGAACACAAGTGGGGTTTTTCATCCACATGAATAAGCATGTGAATATCTAAGCTATGTTTGGAGGAAAAGCATTTGTCACAGCCTGAACAGGCAAAAGGCTTCTCCCTTTCAGTATGTTTGAGCTGATGTACCTTCAAGACGCTTAGGAAAGGGAAACCCTTCCCACAGTCTGGACATTCATGGTGTGTTCTCCTTGTTTCATGACTTCTCATGTGCGACTTCAAATAGGTGGCCTGGCTGAAACACTTACCACATTTAGGACAATTATAAGGTGTATCTTCTCTATGGATTGCCATGTGTTGCTTAAGGTTACATCGAAGTTTGAATGCTTTATCACAGACTGAACACACATGAGGTCTTTCACCTGTGTGGGTCACCATGTGTACCTTAAGAGAACCTGGATCCCTGAATCGCCTTCCACAAGTGGAACACTCATGTGGTTTCTCTCCTGTATGAATGAGCATGTGATTACTTAGATTGCCTTTGGAACTGCATGCTTTGTCACAATGTGAACACACATAAGGTTTCTCTCCTGTGTGGGTCCTCATGTGTGTCTTTAGGTGACTTGACATGCCAAATTGCGCTCTACAGACTGAACAAAAATAAGGTTTTTCTCCTGTGTGAATCCTCATGTGTGCTTTTACAGCAGCGGATGTCTTATATGTTTTACCACATTCGGAACAAGCATGTGATCTTTCCCCTGTGTGGGTTAGCATGTGGTTTTTCAAGTGAGCTGCACCTTTAAACCTTTTCCCACAGTCTGGACACACATAGGACTTGTCGTCCGTGTGAACCAACATGTGGCGCTGTAAATGATCTTTCCGCCGGAAGCTCTTGTCACATTTAGAACATGTGAAGTGTTTGTCCCCCTTGTGGATCAGTTCATGATGTCTGAGGTTTGAAGAGTCGGTGAAACGTTTGTCGCAGTGTGCACATGTGTAAGGTTTCTCCCCTGTGTGGGTTCTCATGTGTCTTTCAAGCTCAGTCACACATTTACCACAGTCTGGACACGGATGGGTCTTTGTACCACGAGGCATGTTGTAAGCAGTCAGTTAAACCTTACCAAGGTAAGGAGATTCTGTTGTGAGGTTGTGTGAGCCGCCCAAGGTGCATTTGGTCATACTCTTTATGCATCACAACCATCTGTATGTTTGTGGCAGTGGTGGTGGATCTAGCAGCTTCAGTTTAGCATTGGGCAGCGGGAGTTACAGGCATGTTTCTGTACACACCAATGTTTGAGATGGCGATAGGTTGTGTGCTGTTCGAGGTATAAACCAGATCATCATCCAGGGATGAATTTGTCCATTTCCCCAGGATTAAATTGGATTTGCATACCAAGTCCTTTGAGGTTTCTTCAAAACAAGTTTTACACCACGCATTGTTTTGGTATTACTTGTGCATCCTTTGCTGGTGTTAGTTGCCGAGACTCCTCATGCAAGTCTTCCTTAATAGCATCAGTTGAGACCTAGGAGAGAACAAAGCAGTAAGTCTCAGTACATTTCACAACATTCATCTTTTCAATCCTAGGTACTTGCATATTTTTTTCTCCAAACTGTAAGTTCTACATTTTGTGTTGTTCTGTTCCGATATAAACGTGTCACCTAAATAATAGGGCCATGCTTTAAAAAAGTCTGTTTCCGGTGGAGCGGGGGGCCTAAAAAAAGGTCACCCGGCGGCGCAATCTTTTTTTTTCAAATCTTTTTTCAAATGTCTTTCCCACCCGGTACCTGGGCATTGCATATCTCTATATAGGCATGTTTGGCATCAAATGAAAGCTAAGTGTTATTCCAGGTCTGGTTGAACCAGGGGGCGAATGTAAGAGGGGAGGGGGCAGAAAATAGTGAATATTATTTCCCAAATCCGGATATAGTCAGAACTGTCATGACTGCCCAGGATATATAATGTCTAGTTAACAAGTGGGAATGTCTAAATGAGCCTGCTACCCGGCCATGAGGGAGCCGGCCCTTATCTCTTCACCAGAGATAAGGGTCACAGTCAACAGTTAGGGTCGCACACATTCCCAGCTGCTGATCTTGCAGACTGGAGGGTAGCAGCACCATATTATTTAGACAAAGTGACTTAACCCCCCCCCCCCTGTAATAATGAAGTTATTCAAACACAAAGGCATTACTACACCGGGGCATTGTGTATTAAATTCACTGATGTATGATCAGATGCTATATTGTACAATTATTAGGACAAAAAATTGCTATCTTTAGGATCCACTCTGACAAAATAAAAAAATTTAAAAATAAAAGAGTATTTCCGATTCTGACCCTATTTTTCTCCTTCAGAAGGGCCAAATGTTTGGGTTCTTTTGAGTGTGCAGTAATGAATGACCCCTTAAATAAAAGCTGGACACATATCTGATTTTTGGATGTGCATCCCACATAAAAATGTGTGTTCCGATTTTGTGCTAGTTGCCATGGAAACTGATTAACCCAAACTGAAGAAATTTTACAGGTGCCCAGCGACCTTTCACCTTCACCTTTGACTCCTCCTTGCACCACCCAAGGTTACCATGGCAACAACAACCTTTTTTTTTTTAACCAAGGCCTCTCACAACAATTTGGACTGCAGATTATGATTCTGTGACAAATTGAAGGCCTCCTACCAATTATATGCAAGCAAAGTAGTACCGTTTTTCATTGGCACTATAAACGACTACAACATTTGGGGGGGGGGGTGAATTTGTACCATGACATGGATATCTCGTCAGTGTTTGCGTTAGTCCTAGGTTGGTTAGACCCCTCCTGTTTGTCTCAATCCATGCCATGAGGTCTGTTAGTTGTAGAGTCCTTTGGAAGTTAGATTGCTCCTGGGATTTCTGTTTTTTATAGTTGAGTCTGTCATATAGAGCGTTTCTGCATCTGGGAGTTTCGTTTTAGGTAGATATTTTCTTTCAGTTTTTTCTTAGTTGAGAAAAAAATGTGGCTTATATATGAAGGAAAAGTGACAAAAGTACTATGATGACGAATAGGGGAGGCTCCCGTCCACCATGACGCTACCTAATCAAATGAGCAAAACAAAGCTCTGGCCCACTACGTTGCTATAGTGATCTCCCTGACAACCATTGTCACTGACACAGGATGTGACATCACAACAGGGAGCCAGCCAATCAGCATGTCCCTCTCCATCCAGGTGTTGTCACACTCTCCACAGATGGGTATTTACTGTCCAAGCATTTGTTTAGTAAAGTCCAGGGATGGATAACCCATGGGTGATGTTATGAGTATAGGTTTCGGCCCCTCGGGCCTCATCAGGCGTCTTAATTTATGGTGATAAATTAGGCTTGTGATTTTATCACTAATTTCCATTCCAATAAATTATTAATTTAAAGGGGTAATATCCACAGGCTGGTGGATCTAAAGGAGATCTAGCAGGTGAGATGGGTTGTCTGGTGTGCAACCTCTCCTCACATGACAACACAAAGGCGGTGATTTAATAGAGAGATTAGGCCAATTTTATTGGGATAAATTCTCATATACAATCACAGATAGGCCCTAAGGGTCTACAGGTAGGTGGAAAGTGACAAAAGTAAAATTGAGGCATGAACCGCTCCAATTAGATCAGATGATCATGAAGCTCATATTGTCGTGGGAGCGTAATGTTGTAGTGGAGTGGACACCAAAGTGGGGCAGGAAGGGAGTAAAGCTTGGAAGTAATGAATAGTAGGAGGAGCCGTCATCACCCAAACTGGGACTCTCCTACCAAAGGTCCAGCTACTGCACTCAAACCAAGTCTAGAGCTAATCTGAGATGCCACTCACTAGTCAACAAAAAGTATGAAATATTTATTACTAATTCATTACAGAAATTCCAGTGAAGAAGTAGGAATTCCTGCAAAAGTAGGAAAAGCGCTATTTCTGGAGTATACATCTTAATAGCTATTAAACAGGCTAACTGGTGTCTTATCTTATCTTAGCTTATCTTAGCTTATCTTAACTTATCGACTATACACATTAGGCAACGTAATTTGGCAACAAACTTTACTACCGCCAAACTGGTAATGTGAACTGGTAATTTTAGTGAATATTTACCAGTTCCTGGTTGAAGACTTCACCCTGGACCTCTGTGCTGAGCCTAGCTAGGTGGAAACCAATGCTATCAACGGTTGCCAGGTCCTTGAGATAATTGATGGCCCTAAATTCGATTTGGTGACATGGGCATTTCTTAAAATCGACATGGGACATGCGGAACTGGGGGGCCTGGGGGCCATTCCCTCCTCCCCCCAACCTGGAAGTTTGCCATTGTGCACACACCTCCTCCAAGCAGTGTTGCCGAAATGACGCTGGCACGCCGGCAAGAAAATCTCCAATGGCCAGCGTATGGGCTTAGGACGCAGGCTAGAATAATATGCCAAGATGCAGGCCACCTTGGCGTGCGTTGGAAAAAAGTTTTCAACAACACTGTCAAAGAGGTTGATCAATTGATTGGCATGGTTGACAGCTCCCTGATGACTGACTTTTTTCTTATGGTATATGGCATCAGCATAAATTTGCAGTAGGAAAAAAAATTACAACCAATGGAGCTTCTAATACGCAGTTGGTGAAGAGGCTAAATGCATGGTGTTATTCTCATGTAATTTCCAGAAAGTCGCATGGTAAACTTTCCTTTTTCCTTAAAAACAGGTTGAATTTTTTTAGCCCCCCCCCCCCCCCGGAGAGGGGTTCTAAGTTTTTGACCCCCCCGGTCAAGGGGTCCAAATTTTTTACCCCCCCCCCTGTTGTTAAAAAATGAACACTCCCTAAAATACGTTAACACTCCATTAGGACTTTTTTTTATGCCATGTTATATTACATGTGTAATTAAGGGAGTGATCATTTTTTAACAACAGGGGGGGTGGTTTTTCCGCGCGGAGCGCGCAGAAATTCCCCCCCCCCCGGTCTATGGGTCGAAATTTGTTTACCCCCCCCCTTACGGGTCGGAAATCGGCGTGCGCGCGGGCCCTTTAAAGCATAGTAACACGCAGGCTTTTTGGCCCAAAACAGGTTAAATTTTTTTGACCCCCCCAAGAGGGGTCCAAATTTTTTACACCCCCCCCCCCCCCAAACCAACCCCCCCCCCCCTGTTGATAAAAAATGATCACTCCCTAATAGGTAATGAAAATCCATTTCCCTGTCTGAGATCTGCACACTGACAGTTACACGACAGTGACAGTGACACACTCACAGTCACTCACACTGCTGCCACAGTGACAGTGACAGTACCGGTACTCCCCGTACGTAGGTCTACTGTCAGTAGACTGTCACTGAGTAGTCACAGACACAGTCAGTGACACCACACAGAGGGGTATTTTACACACTCTAATGAGCGTGACAACACTACTCACCTCCACTGGCACCTGCTTCAGTAGTCTCTAATTGCAGAGGAATACCACAAATTTAGTGAATTTAAGTTAGATTGATATAGGACGTTATTTGCTGGCCTCTTTCCGTGGTTTCTTCGACTTCGGACGAAAGGCAGGGGCGTGCGCGCGGTTTTATCAAAATATTAAGTTTCGTATTTTTGGTTACAATGGGATGTATTCACTGTTCTTAACTCATAAAAAAAAAAATTCGTGTATCATCATATTTTATTTAACATTCTCTGTTAAATGGGATATGAAATCAAATGAGATGCTGGAAATACGAAACTTTGAACGTGATTGTCAGACGAACGCCCGAACCAAGAAGGACATCACTGGGATCATAATTTCCAAATTTTACCGAAATGCATCAATTAAAACGATCAGTAGAGGCATGGCTACGAGACTAAGGTATCTCAATAATGATCTGAACCTGCCTGCCAAGATTAGAGAAGGTAGGCGAAGCAGAAGCACGTTTATTTACTCGTTTACTGATATGTAGATTAGCCGCCACTGGCACTGTCATTTACTAGTAGTAGTACTCAATTTACTGCTAAAGGGCCTAGTCGGGACTGGAGCTGGTTGCCGCGGCCCACACTGATAAGAGCTGATAAGACTGTGACTAGTCTGTCCCCTATTTGTCCCCTATTTGTGCCCATAGTGGTATGTCTTATCAGTGGGTTTAACCTCAACCAGCGAAATTTAAAATGGCGGACCCACTCGGCCACTGGGCATAACTCCAGATTCCTATACTATTAGGCACTTTAATAACGCTGCAGTGGGGGGCCAGATTAGCTGCCAGAGGTGTGATAAGATTTTGGTGGGGAGTGTCAGGACTCCCGATTTCCGCATCGGCGCAAATCGGCCGATTTGATGATCAGTAGGATGTTTCCAGTATATATTTGGGGCTAGTCCTAAAGCTGAGATCTGTGGCTACATGCCAGCGAAATCTGGGATTAAAAAGACCAATTATTGACCGAGTTAGAGTAATGTCAAATCAAAGGTAAACTTGATGGTTGTGTAATCCTACTAAGGATTGCCCAGACATAAAAAATAACCATCTAGACATCTTTATTGGATACTAAATAGCCTATATTCCAGGTTTCATGCATGTCTGATTGAGGATAGTACCACTTTTGACCGGGATACAATGCCTCACATTTTTATGGAGACACAAGGTGTCAACTGGAGGGGACCCCAGCAGGCATGGGGAGGGGGGGGGGGGGGTAAGAGATAAGCTTGCACATGTCTATACATCTAGGCCCATGCCTGTATATATGTATATAAATGTGTGTGTGTATATATATATATATATATATATATATATATATATATATATATATATACACATATACATACATATATATATTTATTCGCTTTATAGTATAAGGAACATTTGTCCTTGTAATTATTATTTTTCTATTCCCTTCTTAATGTGTCATATATATCACATATCATTTGGGTGTGTGGGTGTGTGATTATGTGTGAAGATAGTAAATAACTACCGTAAGTTCCCGCGTATAACCCGCATCTCGCGTATAACCCGCACCCCCGACTTAGGAGAATCCTATAACCCGTTTCTGGGTTTGAAAACTCATATTTTAGTACTGTTCTATAGTAATAAAAACCCTCGTATAACCCGCACCCTATATAGGCATGTTTGGTATTAAATGAAAGCTGAGGTTGATTCGCGTACAACCCGCGGGTAGTACGCAGGAATTTACGGTAATAAGTCTTGTAATAACCAATCTCCCCTGCATTTATAGCATTCCATGACAGGAATATATATGTAGAATACTTGTGGCCTCTCTACCCGATCTGGATGAGCACTACCCACACTAAGTATCAAATATCTATACTTTAGTCTAGGTGTTTTATATCGGCCTTTAATGGGTGCAACTCATAATGCCCCAAAAGGGCCTTTTTCAGATCAAAGTCCCCAAAGGCCCAAATGTTCCTAAACGGACAGGTTTACTTTATAATAATTTTCATGATTTGATCTAAAAGAATTAAGGCTTAACATTTTGATCCATGGGAATGATTAAGCATTCTGTAGTGAACTGTATGGCCCTATAGCAAGATCAAAGGTCATTAAAGGGCCTTTCAATAAGTAGGTCAAATACATCAACAGACATGTTTACATATAATCAAGATAGCATTCATAGGACATGACTAAAATCCACTGTTCTGTATTGAAGTTTATGACTGGTAAGTACAAATGCCCCAAAAGGGCATTTTAGGTTCAAAGGCCCCAAAAAGGGCTTTTTAGTTTAGTAAATAGTCCAAAGAACTCACAAGTTTACTCTGTAACAATTCATATGATTTGATCATAATGAATTACAAGCTTAGTATAATGATCCATGGGGAGTGATTAATCATTCTGTATTGAACTATATGACCCTATGGCAAGATCCTAAAGGCCCTTTTTGAGAAGTGAGTGAAATAAGAAGGTCAGCAATCATAATCACACAGTAATGATGTTTCAATTTATATGAGTGATGATGCTTTGGTTTGTAATAACTGTCCTGTATTGAACTTTATATCTACCTTTACAGGGGTAAAATGCCCCAGAAGGTCATTTGAAGGTCATTTGAAGGTCATTTGAAGGTCACACCAAGAGATCTATTACTTTAGCGTATTGAACTGTTCACTATGGATATGCCCTGAAATTTTCAAGGTGATGTATTGAAAAATAAAGATTCTATTGATGAAATAGTATGTCCTTTAATTTTATCTGCTAAATTCACATCACAGAAATTGAATCACTCTTCTATCATTTCTATATTGGGAATAGACTCATTATTTCGAGCACTAATTGCCTTGTAGATTCAGTTCTAGACTAGGTAGAAACAAAATTCCAAAAGTTTTGAAAAGATCTCAGTGAGCTTTATCAAATGTGATAAAGAAAGTCGCAATTTATTTAAAATCTAAATTTTATTAAAGTGCCTAATACTATAGTGTCACTCACTCACTCAGTCACTGTCCAGTCCTCGGCCAGTGGCTATCCTACCAGTATACACGGCAGAGGAAACGGGGCAGTGTATGCTGTATGCCAGTATGAGAGTCCAGACTGACAGGGCCCCATCATGATCGGGCGAGTTCAGATTAAATTTGAGATTAGGGAGTGATCATTTTTTAACAACGGGGGGGGGGGGCTAAAAAATTTGGACCCCTCTCGGGGGGGGGGGTTAAAAAAATTGAACCTGTTTTGAGCCAAAAAGCCCGCGCGTTACTTAGTCGTTACTATGCTTCAAAGGGCCCGATTTTCGACCCTAAGGGTGGGGGGGGGGGGAAAAAATGTTGACCCCTTGACCGGGGGGTGTAAAAGATTCTGCACGCTCCGCGCGGAAACCTACCACCAGCCCCCCCCCCCCCCCCCCCCCCCCCCGTTGTTAAAAAACGATCACTCCCTTAGATGAACTACTTCTCCGGACCAGGGCTGCAGCCCTGTGACAGTGAGTTACTGGTAGAGAGTGTTCGTTTATTAATTGCGGGTGGGGGAGGGGGGAGGGTGAAATCTGGCGCGGAGGTGCGAATATTTTCGACTTAACTTAACTAAAGAGGGGTCCAAATTGTTTACAACCCCCCCCCCCCCCCCCCCCCCACCCACCGTAAAAAATTGAGATCTCTCGTGAAGCCCACGCTTTCTAAAGTTCAAAGTGCAGGGAGTTTGAAGGAGGGGGGCGATTTTCGGCACTTTAGCCGGTGGTCCACTGCCGCGAATTTGCTCCGTTCTTGCTGCGAGTCACACTCTTGCGAGTACACAAGAAGAGAACGTGCTATCAGTGGATCAGCTGCTGCGAGTTCCTGCGACAACGTCATCGTGAGTTACCGGCGGTGTGCGACTGAACTCGCAGAAATCTATAAGTTTTGATTCTTGTGAGTGTCCTCACAAGTTTCTATCGCACGACTAC